>JAODLC010000085.1:9652297-9666114 GCA_026781145.1 Hippopotamyrus pictus | reverse complement strand
GGTTTAGCACTGCAAGCACTGGATTAAATTTGAGGCTTGGCTGCTATACATTTGGGATTCGACTTTTTCTTCTTTAAATACTGCGAACGGGAACCCAAAATCTTTTTCATTTAAGAGCAATTAAGTGGATCCCAGAACCCCCGGCTCCAGCGAGCTGCTCGGCCTGTTTTATTACCCATTTCCTTCCCCCCCCCCCAGCCCACAAAGGGAGAGGGGAGACAGCCCCGATCCACTGAAACTGCCCCTCCAAGGGCAGCCCATGCTGCCCCCAACACGCAGGGGGAAAAAAAAATATGGGGCCCTCCCCACTCTCCAACAGCGCCCCCGTTCCAACGTTTATGTGTGGTGTAATTAAAAACATCCACCAGTAATTTAATAGTTCCCGCTGAGCAGAGACATGAAGTCTACTGCCTTTTTGCTCTGTGCGAATAACTCAGAACGCAGTGAACACAGAGATTATTTGTTTTCCTGCCCTGTGTTTTTCTGTGCACTTTCACATTCCATGTGTGGCCCCCTCTATCAGACATTAGGCCACTGGAGTCAGGCGGGGGAACCGCGAACACACCAGGATCGCTGCCGAGCCTTTATTGTACTTTATTTCCACTTGTTTCCACCCGCCGCGACGCAGCCGATGATGCGTTATTGTAATCGCCCTCCGGCAGAGTAAGTGCCGCTTCAACCAGACCCCGCAGGCCGTCCCTGTGCTTCCAATCAGCCGTCCTCACGCTGAGAAAGGAGGTCACCTCCATACCACACTGAAAATTTACAAACCAAACACGTAACGCTCATTCTGTCGGGTCCTCGCAAAACAAGCAGACACCCATAAGATGCCCGTGAGTATACAACCCTGCTTGTAATGTTTATCTCGCTCACTCCCGGAGCGAGCAGATAATATATTGTCGACGACATTCGAATAACCATTAGCGTTTGTCAGTTGATGCCAGCGCGCAGATTATTTTCTAAAACAGTTTTTGAGGAGAACTGCAAATCACCTTTTCATTATTTGTGAGACTGAACTAACTGCTGGTGAAAAAGCTGAGTGACTCTGAAAGTCTTGATTTATTTTATTTTTTTTATTTCCAGCTCGCGAAAAAGCTAAAATAGGGCTTTTTCAGGTATTTTTGGCCACGCAACTGTTGTTATAAAGTTGCCACGGGTATCCAGGAAGCGCAGCCCAGAGCAGGCAAGGTGACTTCCGCAGAGGAACGGGACTCTGAGAAGGGCGTCTCACCCCGGGGTTAAAGGTCACAGCTCTGGGAGCTTACTAAGTAGGGCTGGCACCAGCATCCAGGCGGCAGACTCACGCCATGTGTCCTTGACGCATTCCATCACAGTCAACACCGCTAAGAATCGGGGCCTGGCACTCCCAATCCCACCAGCTGCCAGTAAGGACCTAGCGAAATCCCAGGAAAGGACTGGGGTGAATCTCTGCTACTTGTGCACCAAATGTCACTAAAAATAAACGGAGAACAGATTTCAGGAACATCGATTCCTCTTGCTTGGTTGTCATTGTTATAATTCATACCTTTTGTGGAATTAATTTGCTGCGTCTTTTTTTTCCCTAGAGGAGCAGGTGGAGTGATGTTAAAAGAGTAGGCTTGAGAGACTTTAAAAAACCTCAGATTGAAATACCAGAGGATTGCACTGCTACTCTGAAGAAAGGCTCCGGAACTAAACTCCTGTGGTGACTGAATGGCTGTATGAAGTGATATAAGCATCATACTCTTAACATTTATTTGGCTACACAAATCTTACAGGAACATTCGTGTACTTTTATAAATCACTGGACAGAATACATCTCTGAATAAGTTTCTGGAGAAGAGATACTGGGAGCAGGTAAGAGATACAAGAAAGTAGAAAGTAGCCTTAGAATTTTTTCCAGATTTTTTTTTTTTTGCTTGTTTGTTTAAATTCCCCTTCACCCCAATGCCCGTGTGCGTGGCAGATATGTGGGCTTCTCCTGCGTTAGGTAGCCCTTGGGGAGAGCTCTGTTTCTGATCAGGAGAGCTATGTGGCCTCAGGTCAACTCCAGGAGAGTATGATCACCCCACCGAGTAGGAGAGTCGTCATCGGAGGCTATGGGTGACACACTGGGGATGAACCTTGGTGACAAAATGAATTACCTCATCAACAGCCTTAAGTCAGCTAGCGCCTGTTGGACAAAGACATTTTTGCAGTTCAGAGGGAACAAAATCCAGAGGGAACGAGATGTTGAAATTTATTAAGAACTTCATTCTTTTGGCAAGATCGCTATACGTAAGCAATACAAATTATATTATATAAACTATGTATATTATAGGAATGTGTTTGTAAATAGGTTTAAGTTCCTTTAAGTCCGCGGAGTAAAGGTGGCTCCGTAAAGACCAAAGGCCGGTGAAAGGGTTAAAAACAAAGTGACATTTGACCCTAACAGTTCCAAGCGGTCAAGCTGTGCATCATCCCGCAGCAGAGGTGGACATTTCAGGTCCAGAAAGTAAAAATCCAAACCAGGATTTTGTTTCAACCAACCAGTTGAGTACCCTGTGACTGTGACTCTTTATATTCAACTGATTGGCTGAAACAAAATCCCGGTTTGGATTTTTACTCTCTGGACCTGAAATGTCCACCTCTGTCCTGCAGCATGTGGGATCAGCGGACAGTCAGTCCATTCTTACGTCAGCCAATGCCAGAAGGAGAAGGGTCGCAATTGAGAATGAATTGGTTCTCATTTGCTTGGTCTGTATTTCAGGTCTTCATAGGCAATAAAACAATTATTTTGCAAGCTTAAGCAGGGTTTGCATAACCACCAATCATAACAGAGTATGAAGTTATATCGATGGATCGATACTGGACGCGACCATCGGTGAATTCTGTGGGGCCCCTTTCAGCACCCTGATAACATCAGGCCTATTGGTGCCGATCTCTCCGTCTGATTTAAGGAAAACAGGCACTTTGTAGCTCTGGCTAAACTCAGTCGGTCCATGTCTTACTCCTGTCCTACTAATAAGCCCTGATTGCCCCAAATGTGGCTGTAATTTACATTTGGTGCCGGCAGATTAATTTGCTCCAGTAAAGAGCTATAGTAAATACCACAAAAAGAACAGTCTCATTAGGCTGCATTACTCATTTCCTTTCAACCAATTTCGCTCTGGTCTGGCATTGTCCTCCCTAAAACTCTCTTTTTTTTTCCCCCTCCATTTCTGTGCAACTATCAGAGCAGGGAAGCGCTCAAGGGACAGGAAAAGTAACCGCTTCGCGCACATTTATGATAAATTAATAAAAATCGGAGGAAGGCAGCAGAGGAAATCAGCAAGCATCTGTCAGACGTATTGGAGATTGATGAGATTTCCAGCGACTAAATAGGCGGCGTAGAAATTAAACCCGGGCAGAGCTGCTGGTATCTTGTCAACACTACAAGCAACACCCACTGCAGCATTTTAAAGGGAAATTCAAAGGGATCCGGGTGTTCATTTTTCTCTTAGATATTTCTGTTTGAACACTTAAACACTAAGGTCAAATTGCTGTGGCAGTTTCTGGTTTGGCTGGCCAGCTTAGGACAGCATGTATTTTGTATATCAGTTGCATGAATGCCATTCAATCAAATATAAAAACAATTAATAGTGGCTGACTCTTGTATAGCTGTATTTATAGTAACAGGATGCATAAATCACACTCATTCTCAGCCATAAGGCCAAGCCTTTGTTGGGAAACTGGCTTCTCTCACTGCAACTCAGGCGTAAGGTCTGCTTAAGCAGTCGACATAGTCCACATGTCGGAAAAAGCATTCACATGCAATTTCTGTAAAGACGTGTAATTATGACTTTAATTTGGTTTGCCTTAATCTTCAGATACCTTGTTAACTTTTACTGAGATGACATAAAAGAGAGACTTAGACAGTAATAAATTACTTCCAACTGTCTCAAAGAGGCTTTGTATTGGTTATGAAATGAAAAAGACAGGAAATGTGTAGATGTAGGGTGTAATGACTGACAATAAGGTGACACGCTTTTCGCGACTATAACGCTACCAACCTTTCCCGGGGAAATTCAACGGAGCGTGTCATTCCTTTTCAAGCACAAAATAATTATGCTCAGATGTGAACTCTGTGATAAGTAACTCACCATATATACATGAATGAGGTTCAGGCATAAGAGCAGCGTAATGAGGTGGAGTCCCAAGACAGCGTCAGCGAGAACGGAGATTGCTGAACAAGTGAATACACCGCCATCTAGTGGACACTTTCCCACGCTCGCTCTTATTTTCTGAGGTCATTTTTTTGTTTTTTGTTTTTTTAGACGCATCTTCATAAAAAGGTGGATTTCTGGCAAAGGGACAATGAGACTGGGTGGGTTATGCAGCCTCCGTGAAATGGGTCCGAACTGGAGGCCCGGACCAGAATATGCTAGGAGAGCCTGAGCCTATTCTGATGGTTCCACTCTGTGAGATGAAAGTACACGTAATTATTAACAGAAACCAAACAGCTATAAAATGCAACATCTAATAGAGTATAAAATTGGTAGATGGAGCATGCCAGTGCAGGGGACTTGACAAGGACCTCAATCTGAATATGAATAAAGTAAATAATTACTCTGTAATAAAGTCACTGTCAATATTGACTACTAGTGTAAGCATTTATAGCGCTCACACAGCACATTACTTTTTGAATAATAATATATCTTGGGATGTGGTATTTAAATGAACTCTAAAAGAATCGATGTATTTCCAAGCTATATTTCTTTAACGAAGAAATTCTCCGCTGCAGAGAACCAGGGGCCAGAGGAAAAGGCCGACGATGAGCCCAGGATGAGCTGAACAGCCCAAAGAAAGCAGCCAGGCAGATCGATAGTCAAGCACCAGCCATTCTGCATTGCATCCTGGGATACGCCATGCAAAAGTGGAGCTGCGCTGTTCCACAAGATAAGATAAGATAAGATAAGATAAGATAAGATAAGATAAGATAAGATAAAGCTTTATTGGTCCCCTAGTGGAAATACTAGAAAATTCTAAAATATGCACATAATATTTCACATACTGTATCATGGTGACACTTTACTTGACGAGGCACACACACTTAGTATTAACTCAATTACTACCGAAGTACAAATTATGAATATAGTAGCTACTTAAAAGATAAAAGATGTGTCGCAATTCAGTAACGATGAACCTCCATGAGCTTGATATCTCATTTGTCTAATTCATTAATTCTTCCTTCGGTAGTTTACAAAGGTTGACATAATTATCAGATATAGTGACAAACATAGTAATTTACTGAGATGAAAGTGTCATGTCATGATTCATTAATAATGAACAAACATGAGATCAGTATGTAACTAAGACTTCGTATGTGGCTAATTAATACATAAGTAAGAGCATAATACTGTATTACTTGTGCTCTCTCAAGTAAAGTGATACCCATATTACTGGAGGAACAACATTGCTTACACTCATAAAATTAATGCTAATTAACACAGGGCATGCTGGGTTACTGGTTAAACCAAAACACAAAAGTGATGTATTAATTTTGAGGTATGGTCTGTTATATTAGGGTAAAAATCTTTGACTGTTAGTTTGAGACAATAGGGAAGTGGTTGGGCAATTCTGGTGGATTTCAGGAGCTCATTCCACATGTCAGAGTCATTAACGGAGAAGGGCAGAGATATGGACGGCAAGTTCTAGAAAGGCACACTTTTAGTGCCAAGTCATTTCTGAGTGGAAAAGTCTGGTAGAGGTGATGAAGCTTGCAGATAATGGCGTCAGAATCTTTTTATGGTTCTGTCGGTCGGAAGGAGGGTCTTGAAATGAGCCTTATGTGGGGCAGGCCAATACGCAATGATCAGCAGAGGGTGCCGAGCGAGGATGGGAACATGGTGGGCAGACACATTATTAAACAGCATGACATGAGGGTACAAGGGGTCCTGCCAGACGAGAGTCTATTAACTGGCCCTGGAGATAACTTCACACATAACAAAGGCTGATGGCTAATGGTACGATTAGCATCTAATCGGAATGTATCAAAACAGCCAAAAATATAGAACTTAAGGAAAACGGACCATAAATGGCCAAGAAATATATATATTTATCCTATTATATCATTCTTGCATTTCATTTTATTTCCCAGTGACATGCAGTTAAAACAAAACGCTGTCAAAAGACATTCATTCATGAGCGTCTCGTTCATGATTTGCTAATGCCACATCTCGTCTTATGTCAAGTTTTGTCGTCTTTTTGATTCACGGTCAAACGGTCATACTTGAGGGGACATGAATAAAGAAGTAGTACATGTTTACTTAATGCGTCAATTAACCAGTAACTAAGCGTTAGTTACGTACTGATCCCGTGCTTGTTCATCACTAATCAATAATGATTTCATTATTTAATCTAGGCACTATATTAATTAACAGTTAACTAATTCATGAACTAATACTGGTTTTCTCATGAAATACATGATTTATAAATGATGAATGAACATGGGATCAGTACTTAACAAACACTCAGTTACTGGTTAATTTATGCATTAAGTAAGCATGTACTGCTACATTATTCATGTCCCCTCAAAGTGTAACGATTCACTACTGCGGCTATACCAGCCAGTTTTATATTACCTGGCAAAATTAGGTCTAATGAAGATTCAAAAGATTGCCTATGCCGTGCTGTGGTATTCCTCTGATAACATGCACTCAACTACATAGACAGCAGGTTCCTGCTTCCAGTACCGAGTTGCACTTCTGGCAGAGCTTTGAAGCTAACATGGTTCTGATCGGTTACAGTGTGTAGGTTCCCGTCTGAATTTTCTCTCCAAGCTCACCCTTCTTCCCTGTTCTCTCCAGACATGTGCCTTGTACAGAATCACTAGTAAGGATCATAATTATATAATTATAGTTTTCCATTGTTGGTATCACAGCGGATTACAGAAACTTGCCCTTCTAGTTCTCACACCCTGGCACCAGACACAAGGATCATTATAGAGCGTCCACCAAGACAGCCAAACAACCTCATATACCCTGCCAGAAAAGGGGCACCAATTTGTACCTTTGCTTGTGCCAGGGGCTGTACCCTCAAGGGCCTGCCACTCGTTGCCTTAGCTGTATCTACTGTATGTAAGGGTACAAATGGACCATTCGGGGTACATTAATGTTGTTCGTATCCTGTGGATGTTCCTCAGAGTCCATTTCTGTACCTCAACAGGTACATTTTACCTGCGCCTAGGGTAAAACTGGCAGACCCTTGAGGGTACAGCCCCAATGACGAGCAAAGGTAGAAATCGGTACTCTTTTTTTCTGACAGCTCAATGCATTTAAATGCACCAGATGCTCCAGTAGTATTCAAAAATTGACTGTAATCCACACCGCTTTGATTTGTACCTAATGTATTGGGTACAAACCTGTGCTTTAGCAGAGATGTAAATATTGCAGCTATAGCCAAGGACAGATAAATAAAACTAGGAAACAATTATTGAACAATGATACCAATATATATAATATTATGTGTCTATCCATCATACACACAGCCATCTATTAATCTGCCTTAACTGCTTATCCAGTGCACCGTCTCTGGGAGTTAGGGGCCTAATCCAGGAAACTGTCACCGCCATCGACCCGTGAGCACACAACATGCCTTGCAGTTTCAGAGATGTTCAGACCCAATGGTCTAACCACAAAGATTTGCACATTCAAAAACCGCCCAAGACTGCAGCTTGCTGATGTTCTAAAGATCACCTGACCACCAGCTAGCAGGCATGTCAGAATAAACACAGTGATGATAGTTTGGGGAGCCTTTCCAAATGTTATTTTGACCTAATACATAGCCTGGCCATTTGACCGAATCATTGGAGCAGATGAAAAACATCTAACCCAACTAATATCGATTAAAAACGCACCAAATCTACTTATAAATTTTCTATTGAATTAGTAGAGTCATCCATTGCTAACAAATTTTATGCCTCTAACCATCGACACAAACTAACTAACCAAAACACACAGGAGGGACGAAAGCTATGCAAAACCGGCGAAGGAGTAAAAAGACAAACTAAACAGCGTGTAGCCGAGGAGGGAGAAGAAGAAAGAGCATGACAGCATGACATCAAAAGGAGAGGCAGCGCCTGGCTTCTCTGTACAGCTCTCTGTATACAAATGAGTAAGAGCCTCCAGAATGGATGAGGAGGTCTAGTGAATGAGGAGCTGTTTAACACCTGGCGGCAGCTGCAGGGACAGAGTGAGGTCTTCGATGAGCAGAGGTCTTTGTTGACGCAGACTGTCCCGTAAAGTAAGCCCGTTCCAGAAAGAGTGTGAGATCTGATCATTAGCCTGCATACAGCAACCACCTGCTAACACTCCCAGAATCTGTATGTCTCCGCACAGCCTGTGTGGTCAAGCAGCTTCCATCCGCTTCCCTAAATAAAATAAAAGCCCCAACATATTTCAAACAGCAGGGATAAGTAGTCTGTCAGCTCTGACTTTAACGTGTTACATACAGAAGACTGCAACTTTGGACTGGATTTTCTTCGCTGTGTTATTTCTGAAACTCCCTATTGTAAGATATGTTAATGGCCATTGAGGCAGCTCAGAAACGAAATGAAAACATTGTGGAAAATTGCAAACTTGGGAAAACGATTCCCGATTCTGTTAAATATAAGAGTGACTGGCACTCCTGGACAACGGCTACGAATTACAAATGACGAATGGAGTTACAAGTAATATAACACGCGATGTTTAATTGCAGATAACAGTGACGAGAGATCCTGAGCCGTCCCCCGTCACTGATGAAGCTGATATTGCGAGTAGATCAGGCCACCTGGAGCTGCTGCAAAGATATAGATTACGCAATATTCTACTGCACCGGTGGACAAAAAAAATTGCAGCACAGAAAAGAGAGGGGAGGTAGGGACAGAGGCCGTGAAAGCGACCTGAGACAGTCACTACCGTTCCTTTAAGGCTCATTTCCTCAGCTAGCAATATTCAACAAAGAAGTGCCATAGATCACATACAAAAATGACAGGTAACACTTTACTTAAAGCATTTATCTATAACGCATGGTGGACACCTTTATAATGCAGTACAAAGCATCCTTAATCCTTAAAGGTATCTATAGTGCATTATAGATGAAAGCTTCATAGAGCATTCATAATGCATAATAAACATGGCTATAATGTGTTATGCTGTTAATAAATATTCATAGCCATGGTTATTATGCTTTATGAATGCATTATTATTTGTTATGAATGTATTTATAAATGACTAAAAGCATGGCCTTAAGTGTTATGAAATAACCTTTCCAACCAGTGAAGTATTCATGCTGATATGTCATATAAATTTGGTTAATTCCCACCTCATAAGCACCATTAAAGGACATATGTAATCTTCCATTACTAAATTATCATTAAAGAATGTAACCATTGCTCATGGTCTACAGATGCTGGCTTGAAACTTACCCGTCTATCTTCATGGCTTATGCAGCATTTCTGTTGTTTTCATACTTGCTAGGCTTCATGATTCCAGGAATAACGGGTGCGAAACAATGGGGAAAAAAGCCCAGAGCTATGATTCACAGAAAGAGGAGGCTCCATCTGACATAAGGATCACTCTTAGGAAATCGGTGTACAAATACAGAAGGTAATTTTGTTTTTTAAGACCATAAAACACAGTTACAATCGAAATACAAATTCTGTTCAGTGAGTTCAAATCAGCGTTTAGTGCATTGTCCTCAAAATATGTTTTTCTTCTTCCAACCCTTTCATTATCATGAGAGGGGGGTAATATTTAATAGTAGTTTTGAAAATATTGCGAAGACACCCACATGTTTTTCCCCCAGATATTTTGCATCCTTGCTTTTTCGTGCTAACATTTTCCTGTCTCGGTGAAGTATATACCAACTTCAGCGGCCCTTGTTTCTGTAGAATAGAATAAATTTCATTTTCTTGACTTTTTTCCCCCAACTCCTGATTAAGTTATGAAGGTCAATAACCCTTAGTTTCTGGAGAGTTCTCTGCCCCTCACATGCCTGATGACTGACACGGTGTTGACCCGCTTCATACACCCCTGAGATTTGCTCTCATATTTTAATACAATCCGATGTATTTTCTGCAATATAGACAGGGAGACCTTGTGCAGAAATCTATTCCCGTATGCGGCTGAGATTTTCCAACTCACAGGACTGTTGTGTTTATGCTAAAGAAACTCGGGAGAGACAGAGAATCTGTTTACTCTCCACGCTGTTTGTTGACGCTGTAGCGGTGTGGAGAGTCGTTGCTTACACGGCTGACACGTATGCTGTTGCACGTTGCAAAAACGCTAACAATTATAATAAACACGTTGTCTGGTGGGGGGGGGGGAGGTGTCTACCTTCAAACATGGGGGCTAAGGTTCCTCCACTGCAGCACAGTTGCCCCCCGTTATGTGGTCTAGTCACCAATTTCATTATTCAACTGCATCGCAAAGTTAAATAAAACACAAATCACATTTAAACAAGAAAGTGAACTAAAATTCCAGTGAACTAAAATTCCAGTCACATTAAGGCCATATACCATAGTTCGGACCACTGCCTTGTTTAAACAAGCAGAGCAAGCCAAAATCCGTGCGATGTTCAGACGTACGAATGATTAATTCACGCCAGAATGTCCACAAGTCCACCATTTAGGTGATTGATACAGCCCTCTCATGCTCACCAGCCCACTACATCATTGGAATCTGAACAAACTGCAATATTTTGACGGGAATCATTTTGAAAAGAGCAGACAACAACATAAATGTGTGTTAGGTTGTTTGAAACCATCCAATAAGCGAATCACTGCAGAAAAGGGCATTGTTTTTCACATTCTAATCCCATTAAGTATCCACAAATTATGTGGTGGATAAACACTTACAAAGGATGCTATTTACATTGTAATAAAAGAGTATCAGGACTGACAGTGTTGGACAGCATTTTTAACGGCGCATTCACACTGCTCTCTGTCTCAGTTTGTGAAGCAGCACTTTCCCAGTTTCACTTTGACACGCATCTTTAGGTGCCAAGCAAATGAAAGCTGTTACTCTCATTTCCAGTAGACAGAATGTTACATTAAAACGCCTAATGTACCCTGGTCCTTTACCTTACTATTATTGGTAGCTTAGTTGATCATTTATAAAAATAAAAAAAATAAATCACAATGTGCACTTGATTGGAAGCACGACTATGAACAGACAGTCAGATAACTCTGCTTTGCAGTCCATTAGGTGTGAATTTCTTCAAATTAAGAAGCAAATTACGTGACGGTAATGATAATGACTGCATGGGGCAGTGGGCTAAGGTTCTATGCCCGTGAGCCAAAAGTCGGTCGGTTACCAGTTCTTGCCTGGCCTTGGCAGAATACTCACATGTCCGGGGGCCCTTGAGCAAGGCGCTTAGCCCCCAGCTCCGGGGGCCCCATAAGTGGCTGATTCCTAAGCTTACGCTCAGGTGTGTCTTACTAGGAGGATGGGTTAGGTACACAGAGAATTTACCCATAGGGGTTAATATAGTATCATCATTAAATTTGTTACAAGTAGTATAGACAGCCTTCATAGTCATGGCTAAACAGACAATGTGTGACACATTACAGATTTCCATACGTCACTCCATCATCTAGCTTCTTATCCTGCTCATGGGACAATTCCAGTTACTGTGATTTTAAATGCAGTGTGTTTGTTGGTGCCAGATGTGACGGTTCCGGCTTGACCACCCTCCCGGGATTCTCACACACTGCAGTGTCTGGAGTTTAGAGAGAACGGCGCAATAAACAAAACGCGCCCAGACAGCGGCACCACGTTAACGAGAGAGGCTGGAGGAAAGTGGACGAAGTCATAGAAGCCAACATGAAGGTCACAAGTGCAAAGATGGGGGGCTCTGTAGAACGCCGGGGTGGAGGATGCCATCACCAGCCCTTGTAGGTGCGGGGGCAAATGCAGCTCCTATCTGGTATTAGTTAGTCAAACATAATGAAGTGACTACTGAGTTTACTGAAATTCTAATTCCTCGTGCCAGGATACATTACAGTGTGGGCCAGGGGTATTTCTGGTTACTGAAAAAGAAAATCAGGGACTAAGGGGCTTGACTTTTTTTTTATTATTTTGAAGGAAGATTGGTATTGAGGGTGAAATTCTGGGGGCTATAGCTATAGGCGGTAGCCCCAAGCCATCGAACCTAATTACGCCCATGGTCTGAGGCCTTTACTCGCAGAACAATATGGCCAATTTAATAAGTCGTAAAGGGTGCAACTTCAAAGTTTATGGCTCAGAGATTCTGGATAGATTTTTTTTTTTTTTTTTAGCATGAAAGCAGAAAATTTAAGAACCAGTTGTGTCCTGTTTCTGGAATTGTCTGTATCTATAAACTATTTATACAAATAGTAAGCCTGGCACAATTATGTAGTGTAAATAATATAAATATGGCAGACAGGACCATTGTGGGGTGACAGGCGGGCGCTCGGCTGTGGACGAGTGAATCCTTGTGCCGAAACAGGAAGAGGTGGTCACCGGGCTCTGTAAACAGGTCCTGCCCTCGAGGCTCACCCTGCGGCTGCTGCATCTCCAGCCCGAGGACTTTGGGAGAGGGGCTTCTCCTCCGCAGATGGTCCCGGGACGCCGGCACTTGGCCCGGGAGAAATAAACAGAGCGCAGAACACAGAGCGCATTCGCCGGTCCTCCAGCGAAAAATGCAAGTGAGCTGGAATGTAAACACACGTAGCATTCTGAATATACAAGCGTATACAAGACACTATTACCCAACGGCCCCTTCAGGGAGTGTCTCTGAAGGGTATACTCTGGGGGCCGCCAAACGTGACAGCAGCAATTGTGAGCGAGTACCGCAAAATCCTCTTTGTGGTGGATCTACTTCCTCTGATCCAACTCAATGAACAATTGCTTCATTGCAAACTTATTTCATAATAGAAAAAAATATATATTATTAAATTTCAAGCAGCATTACATAAACTACACTTTATTCCTTCTAATATTTAAAGATGTACAATGTAATGTACAGCTACAAAAAAATGTATATAAGCTTTGGATATTCATTAATCTTCTATTTTACTTGTCTTTTGTAAGGTGCAAAAGACAAGTAAAATATTCTGTATATTTTAATATCTATTTATATCAGGGAAACATATCAAAAGCACCTTCTATCCCTGATTATATTAATATGTTTGAGAAATTAGTAACATTAACAAAACTGTTTAAAAAGCAGTAGAGTAAAAACAAACAAATAAATTTAATAATCAGTGCATATGACAAGTAACTAAAGAATCTGAATAAAGGAATAGTCTAGTAAACTTGCTTCTGTGCCTTTTTGCACACGGAAGGAGCCTAAATGCAGTTGTGTGAGCAGCCTGCAAGAATGACACATGCATCAGCACTGGTCACTGCTGATCTATGGCGGCCGAGATGGACCCAACCAGGAAGGTCTGCGATCAATGGCATTCTATAAAATCCAGTTCCCCAAGGGAATATTTGTTTCTCAATGCACAGAGGCAGCACTGTTCTGCAGTGGTGCCACAGACAGCGTTTCCACACTATATGGAAAACACCTCCAGCATCTGACAGTGAGCTGACAAGGTTCCTTTTGCTTTGTAAGTGCTTTGAAAGTGCGTGGCGCCTCTGTATGTGATCTGCTCTCCAGGCATCCTCTCCGAGGTCGCACATTCAAGAAAAAGGCCATGACTGACACAGTCCTAGTGTCGATTCCACAAAAAAACACATTAAAAACATTATTGGAACTTTTCAATTTGCAATCAGTGTTTAATTATTGAAAATGTGGTAACGCTTTACATTAAGTGCACCTTCATAATGCATTCATTATGCATTCATAGAACATTCAGTGCACCTTCATAA
>JAODLC010000085.1:9627406-9652197 GCA_026781145.1 Hippopotamyrus pictus | reverse complement strand
ATGAATACTTAATGAATACATTATGAAGGTGTACTGAATGTTTTATGAATGCAATATAAAAGCATTATGAAGGTGCACTTAATGTAAAGCATTACCGAATATGTATACTGTAATTATGACACTTCTATGTTATATACTGTACTGTGTACTGTGCGAAAGTCTCAAGCAGTCAAAAGAAATGTTTCAAGCTGTTTATCTGGGTTGTATGTGCGCTTTTGCTCGGAACAAAAAACACAATTTAACATGAGAACATGTGGAAATGAAGAGTAACAAAGTTAAAACTAGTAAGACTTTTTTGCATTCTTGAAAAAGTCACTGCTGTCTTGCAGGATGAGCAGATGAGCATCGCCTCAGTTCCCAAACCTCTCCTCCGGGGGACCTCAAGCGTTCCATGTGTTTATAAAATTTCACCAACAGCTCACTTTATTAATTAACTTAATTAGTTAAAAAACAGTCAATGAGATATTGGTTAGCTATACGAGGTGTGCTGGTGGTCGAGTCAAAACTACGTGGGCGTTTTGGAAGGTTGCTGGAAATAATGGGGTGATTTTAGCAGAGGTTTCGAAACGGCTAAGCTAACACTCTTTGACAGGCAAAATATCATAGTTTTACACCAACATAAAGATAATTTAAACATGATTTTCTTTGGCTGCCTAAGACTTTTGCACAGTACTGTATGCCTGTGTCTTATATGTCTACATACACCCATTGATTCCCTGTTTGCATCAACACTGGAGGTGAAATATCACAGGATTCCATGTGAAAACCTGCTCTCTCTATATCCCTATCTGCTAGGCTCCCTTCTGCCATACCCCCCAGTGAAGCTCGGTCATAATACAGTTATCAGCGCTGCACTGGAGATTCCCACCCCATCTCTGTGGTCTTAGAATTAGGTGATCAGTGGTCATTTTTAACACACCACACAGTGCGCAGCAACAAAATGCATCTTCTGCATTTGACCCATACGTGACTTTCGTGACATAGCAGGGGGCAGCTAATTCAGCACCCGGGGAGCAGTGTTTGGGGACGGTACCTTGCTCAGGGTACCTCAGTGGTGCCATGCTGGTGGGGGATTCGAACCTGCAATCTTTCGATTACAAGTGCACCTCCTTAACCATCAAGCCACCATTGCCCACAAAAACCTTTAAAAGTCTTTAAAAGTTCTGCAGCAAAAGTTTTATTAAATCAATACCTACATTAACTTTACTAGATTATAATTATGTGACAAGTCATTGATAAATTATACGATCACCTTGCTTGAATAATAACTTTGCTTACTGTCTTTATTACGTTTTTAGAATTTCCAATAAAAATATTCAAATTTTGCTTATATTATTATAGTTTTACAGCTGTTGTCTTCTGTATTTCTGTTTTAGTTAATTAGTCTACAGACTCAACTCAGATTTAGCATCCCTCTAGAAATCTCAATAAATTTAGTATCGAGCACCAGAATCACCAGGGTGCACGTATGTGGAAATTTCACACCGCGAAAACTGTATTTATGCACCAAACCGCCATTCGGCTGATTATCTTTTAACTTTTCCAACCAGTGGATGATGACCCCTAACCAAAGTCACATTTCCAACAAAACACGAAATTAAACACTTTAACAGTTATTGCTTTTGATTACGCATATTGAAATCCCTTCACTGCTTTACATATCAGTCACCAAGATACTGGCTCCGCTTAGAGGAACAGTGTTTATCTTGGCCGGGTCATCCGAACCGGAAGCATGTCGTTTGATAACAGAGACCACGTCTTTTGCTCATTCTTGCATCTCTTGCAGGCGCAGCAGTGCTCATGCGCTCTCTGTTTAACTCTGTTTCAGGGCATTATTGTGAAATCGCTTGCTTTTGCTACATTGATTTAACTGTTCCCAGCTGTCGGCTGTCAGTTGTTTGGTTTAAGCTATGCCCTCCTTAATTGTTCAGACATGCAGAGTAGATTAGTGAAAATCCCTTTTGTTGACGGTGAGATCGACTCTCGGCACATTGCTTTATTACCGCATGGCAACTCGCAGTCCAAGATACAATGGTTTCATTCTCAGTCCACAAAATAGCAGCTTCTGAAAGCCATTAAATACAACTTTAACAACACATATCCAGTCCAAATCCAGAAACAATAGGAGTATTGAAGTCACTACATTTTTTTTCCCGCAGTGCAGAGAACATGGGGGGACAGGCAGGGCTGAACCACATTGGGGGAGGGCATGGATGGGCTCAGGCAAAGTATGCCTTCATAAAGGAATAAGGATGCTTATTCTTCCTCAGCAACAGAGTCAACCAAGTCCTGAGCCATCTACATAATGCATTTCGAGAAAGGAGATTGGACTTGGACAGCCTCACGCAGCCAATGGCTGTTGCTGTTGTTACAGGAGTCAGAACATGTTTAGTACTGTCACTGTGAGGCAGCTCTTTACTTTTACCTGGAAAACATGGTGAAAAATCAAGTGAACAAAACCTCACTGGATTATGGATTGTGCCTCTCTGTTCATACCAATACGCCACCGGTTAAACACGTGTCTGCAACACACAGACTTCTGCCACAGGAGTCTGACATATTTAAACAATGAAATACATCTACATTTAATTAGCAGATGTTTTTGTCATAGGCAGAGTACAAGTGAGGAACATTTGGGGCCCGAGAGCCAGCATCCAGGTCCACTGAAGCAGCTGGGCCTTGCTAAAAAGGTCATATGAATACTTTGCCAGCCAGAGGATTCAAACCAGCAACCTTCTGGGTTTAGCACATATTCCTACCACACTGATAACTATCCCCACCCAAAAATATGGGTAAGATACCATAGTGGCTCTTTATGTGGGGACAGATGGGTTTCAGGACCATTGCTGAGCTGAGTATTCATATACAAGTTCGCCTTGTTAACAATTAGAAGACCAGTATGGTTACTGGTCTGCAACCAGGAATCTCTGACCAATTATTAGAGGGATAACTGAAATGTATGCAAAAATAATACCTCAAATACCAATACAATAATGTAACTAATGTACAAAACTGAGACAGTTCACAACACAAATAGGGTCCTGTGTTTTTGCAAATGGATTTTTATGTAAATTCTCAGCCCCATATGGAGAAATCTAGAAACTCTACGACTGAGCTTGCAGCTATTTTGTTTCATTTGTTTAACTGAATTTCCGCATGGGATGAAGTCAGTCTGTCCATCCATCCATCCATCCATCCCCGTAAATACATCATAAAACGTCCAATAGAGCAGTCACATTTTCAAGCACGGAAACACACGGAATTCTCCTGTGTTATCTACACTAGACACGCAAGTATTGAAGTCAAGGCAACGCAAGACCAGAAGCACGACAGGCACTGGGCTCTGTAACGCTTGTTAATTCATAGCCCATAACCTTGAACCATTTGGGATTTTCAGTCCTTACATTAACAGGTCTATAAAAATAAGACTGTTAATCTTAACCACTTTAAATGAAGGCCTACTGGCCTCCACACAGAGCTAGCCTTCTGGTTTGCTGACCAGGGTGCAGAGCTCATACTCATGAGCGTGCGTGGCAGAGAAACATGAAGACGTGCTCCTTCATTAATGCGAGAGCACAGAACCGGAATGCGAGCAGGGGTTCCAAGAAAGAGACTGACAGCGGCAAACCTACACTCTTGTGGCCACTTTATTAGGTACACCTGCTCATTAACGCAGACTGCTCCTTCGAACGGCCGATCACGTGGCTGCAAGTAAATACATACAGTGTGCAGACACAGTCAAAAAGCCGACTTACCGTGTGGCCGAGAGTTAGACCGGCTAAAACATGTGATCTAAGTCATTTTGAACACGGTGTGACGGTCGGTGCCAGACGCAGTGGCTGTAGCATCTCAGAAACAGACAGCCTCGTGGGATTTTTTTACATGCTACATTCTCGAGTGTTTACAGAGAATGGTGCAATAAATGAAAAAACATCCAGTCAGCGGCGTTTCTGTTGCCAAAAACATCTAGTTAATGAGGGAGGTCAGATGAGAATGGCCAGACTCGTTAAAACGATCCGGAAGCCCAGAAGTGCAAAAAGAACAGTCCCATGCAAGAAAGGCAACTCTGAACGCACAACTCATCAAGCCCTGAAAGTGGCTTTGACGACAAGAGCGAGCCCTACCTAATTTTGGTGTACCAAATAATGTGCCCTAAGAGTGTATGTATAATCTATTTTATATCTTGCCTAAATGGTAAATGATTCTGGCTGGTCTTGATTTTGTTCATACCACAGAATAAAGAACATGAGGTATAAATCACACCATTTATACTGCTTATTAACTGCAGTTTCGCCCGCAGAATAGAAGAAGGACCCAGTCAGTAGGAAGTCAGTTGTTGATATGACTATTGCACTCAGTGCCGTTACTGGGAGGGGGGATTTTCTGGGATGAACGGGGCTGTGTGGCAGTAACACCACATAGCCTCGAATGGAAACAACAGGCAGGGAGAATGTCCTTGGGAAATGTGTGGCAATTTCCACTCTGGCTTGCTAACGCCTCACAGTGGCGGCGAACAGAACTGCAGGTGTGGCTGTTTGTTTCATTTTGGAGGGTGTTCATTTCGCCTTGTACCTGGGTTCCTGTCTGTGCCGTCCGCCACAATCGCATTGCTGCCGCACCGTTCAGACTCACTCATGTGCTCGCAACATTCATCCGTATTTCAGCAACTCCAAAACATCATGCCGGTAACATTTATGTCACGTTTATTTACACTGTTTATTTGCTAAGCCACATAAACATACATTTATATTCCTCAGAATGATGCATAACCGCATGATGCTATAATAATTCGTAGTTTTTCTTATTGTTTGTCACCAAAAATCCCTAGATAGCTGTTCTTTTATTTATGTAACAAACTTTTCATGTCACGTCAAGAAATTAGGCCTTTAGACAGCGTACGGAACTGCGAGAACCTGCAACAAAAGCAAGATTCCTTTTCTTTTTAAATGGATAACGTAGAACATGCTACAAAGCAGAGAGCAATAGTGGCACCTAGTGGTTAGACTTCAAAATTCCAACGCAATCCCATCCATTTTCCAATCGTTAATCCTGGACCTGGAATCTATGGGTACAACTGGAATGGAATGCAAGTCCATCACGGAGCACACACACTCATACGCTACAGGCTATTTACAGGTGCCAGCTAGCCTAACCTAAACCCATGTGAAGCCCAGTGAAACCATGCAAACTCCACACACAGGGCAAGGGTGCAATGTCAATCCCCGCCAAGCGGGTGCCTAGGATAGGCTCAAGGCTCCATAAGAGTGTAAAAATGGGTGCACTTCTAAAATTGGTAACAGTGTGGTAAATCAATAGTAGAGGCCGTCTTAGGTACTCACAGGAGCTGAAGGCCTTATCACCCATGTCTAGAAGAACATGTCATACAGCTATGGGTGAAGACCCAAGGTTCTGCAGGCCTCAGTGCATGGAGGTGCCTCATCTTCTACTCGCAAAACACTCTTCTGTGCAGGTCCAGCGAGATGGTTTTTATGAAGCCCTCAAAGCACCCAGCCGTCCGTGCTTAGAGTGGGAAAACAGAAAGGATGTTTCTGCATTTGCTTTCTAGTAAATTCTAGAAATCAAACTAAGCTAAATGAGAGCTTTAAGGCCCCATGGAGCGGCGAAGTATTCAGCCGTTTTTTCGGAATTGAGTCCCTGTGCCTTGCATGATTTATTACAGTGGACAGGAAGCCTGGAGTCCTGAGTAAAAGTAACGGTTCCTACTTCCTAATGTTCCTACCAAAGGTGCTTCATGAGCGTACATGTAAACACGATACATTTAAACGCTCGACACATTCTGTTAATATAATAATGGTCACGGTTGTTACCTACACTGAGAATCGGCTCTCCATGACACAGATGAGAGCAAGCTTGGTAGTAAACAGTAGCTTGTGAGTTAAAAGGTGTCGCTTGGGGGCTCACAGAGGTGACTGCTCGGCTGAGGCTGGGCTCGAACCGGTGACCTTCCGATCACAGGTACAGCAGCTTGTCCCACTGAGACACAGACTGCCTCATTATTACAGCTAAAAAATTACAGTCAAATGTTACAGTGACCTGACACTGCATAAACTGTCACGGAAGTCTGACGAATGGAAAATCAAAGCGCTCTGCCGTCTCTGAGCACTGGAGCCAAATGGCCAGTGTCATCTCCTAACCAAGAATCTTCCGCTGATGGTATCTGGGCACCAGTACCACAATCCCCTTCCTTACTTATCCAGTGACAGGTCAATTATATGTATACAAAGGACCCTGCATTGTATGAAAGGGAGGCCTTTCAGTGGATGAAAGCATTGGGAGACATTTCATTTTATTGAAGGTCTAGTCGCCTTGCAAATCTAATCCAGGAATAAACATCTTCCGCTTCTATTCATGGAAACAAGACTGGTCATATTTGCTGCATCAGTTAGTTACACTGATGCTTAATGCCATGCCAACGACTAGGGCTATATTTACGGTGAAAGGGAATTGGTGTTAAAAGAGACTGGAGAGAGGAAAAGGTAGAAACTTCATAAATCACTGTATGATGTTACAAGGAGTTAAGAAGCTTAAGATTAGCATTTGATCTAAAAAAAAAAAAAAAAAAGTTTCAGGCTAAACTTCCCCGAAACATCTTCTAACGGATCAGTAAAACAGTAAGTCTGCCTAAGGGAGATATAGCAGAATGTAACAGCTAAAGGAGCAAGCGTTTAGGTGCACTGCTCTTTCTAAATTTCCCTAAACGTGCATAGGTGCCAGTCCCGGTGCGCTATACTAAATTGCCATCGTGTCTGTGTTTTGCCTCGCGCCCGACTTCCTGGCAAAGAATAGGTTCGTGTGTACTAGCTGTCGCAAGGCCTTTTCAGTGGCAAACCAAAATGCTTCATCAAGGTCTGACAAACAGTCAAGGGAAGAAGAGTCAGAAAAAATGGGGCCCTGTGGAGATGCACAACCTACGCAACTCCTCTGTAGAAATTTAAAGCGACTGAAAGGCACCTACAGGCGTGTGGCCTAAACGCTCTCATAACTCTAAGGTTATTGTGCTGAATCAAGCTAAACCAATAACACGCTTCCATCTGGCACATAATGGCACTGCAATAGGCCTTAATATGACTAACCATATGAAAATGTTAATTTTATGTTCTTCTAGTTTAATGAGCTTAATATGACAAACTTCACAGCTGTGAACCCCCAAGTTCTGCTTCCTTTCAACTATCCTCAAAATTCACAAAATGCTGAGGCATCCACACATCAGTCTAATCCAGGCCACAGAATGCCTGCATAAAGTGCCTTTCAACTCACTGCCCCCATAACCAGGACAAAACATAATCCACAGCTATGTCAGTCATACTTAAGACAAAAGTAATCAAATAATGAAATCTAGCTTGCAAAGTCATCATTTGAGAAGTCTTACATTATCACGTTCATCCCGAAAACCCCCAACGTTTCTGTTTTTGATCAAAATACTATCGACCAACACAGACTACTAAAGTCACAAGGCATGTTGCTCTAAGAGAAACTCGGCACAACAGTGTTTCCCAATCCAGTCCTCAGGGACCCACAGCCGGTCCACGTTTTTGCTCCCTCCAAGATCTATCAGACAGTCCCTAAGGACCAGATTGGGAATTACGGCTTTAAATTAAGGGATGCCAGTCTGGACTGACAAGTAACATACTAGCATTAGATTCTGAAAACATATTCTGCATGTTTTACATGATCTGAGGTGAATTTCACTGTTTAATTGATGCATTTATATGCAGTAATCTTGTGAGTCCCCCTCCCGAGAAGACAAATCCAGATAGATCAAGGGTCACCAACTCCGGTCCTGGAGGGCTACTATCCAGTAAGTCAGGGGTCACCAACTCTGGTCCTTTAGGGCTACTACCCAGTAAGTCAGGGGTCACCAACTCTGGTCCTTTAGGGCTACTATCCAGTAAGTTTTCTATCCTACCTGGCTTCTGATGAGCCACATCTGCGCCTGGTATTTACCTGAGAACTATTGTGGCTCATCAGAAGCCGGGTGTGATAGAAAACCTACTGGATAGTAGCCCTCCAGGACCGGAGTTGGTGACCCCTTACATAGATATACTTCAATAAGGTATCACATAAGAAGAGTCAGCTTTACATAGATCAGTCAGCTGGGCATCAACAGGTGACGCTACCTCATGGCTCATGTGATGACAACGGCAAGCTTACAGGAAGTACAGTCTCTATTCGTAACAGGAATAGGTCACCTGATGTCCAAATCCACCTAGCCGCCATCAAAACAATTCACTGGAAGCTACTGGCGAAGTGGCATGAATTCATAAATACCTTCACTGAAGCTTGGAGAGAAGTTTATAGATTAACAATCCGGTCTGGCAAGTTTAAGAAGGTTCAAAACTTACGGGAAATAAAAGGCCAGTGGGCTTTGCATCACATGACACACCTCCCAAATCACAGCTCAATGGACCCCCACAGCAATGGATCAGTTTGACTTGAAGCTTTATTAATCAAACATTCCAACCAAGTGGATTCTGGTCCACCGTATCGTAAGATACAGAGAATCTTTATTAACAGCTAATCGTTGCAGGTACAAGAATCGCTCACCCTCTCTCCAACATTTGTGCCCACTGTGTCTGTCTTGGCACCTTAATGGTTAAAGCTTAACCAGGAAAAATAAAAACAAACAAAAAAAAAAAGTACAGAAAAACAAACATGTTGGAAACCCAAAGGACGCAGGTTTACAAAGTCATTTAAAGCAATATTGTCAATTCCACTCAACAAAAAGAGAATTTTAAGTGGCCAATTTTTAAGCCTCCGACAGGTCGTACTTTAACCTGCGCTCTGCATCAGGGGAGACACCATCATACATGTAACAAAACTGAGTTTCTCAACAGCATAACTGGACCAAAAAAAAAAACTGTATTAAAACAATCATCCATATGTAGATGCTTGGCAGCCATTTTTAAAAGGCTTAAGCTCCCTGGATTCAACCACTAGATGTTTAAGGCCAATGCATGGTTTATACATAAGAGCACGCGGCTCAGAAATAGGCATCGTGAGACAGGGACATGTGCGGATCTGGCCAGCTCGTGTTCAAAACAAAAGCAAACAAACACCAAACCAACCAGAAGCATACAGCGAAAACCGAACTGGCAGCCGGCCATCATGACCCTTCGTGATTACTGGCTTACTCCTTCCCAGCATGCACTGCAATAAAACATTACCGATCATTTTTGTATATGGAAGAATGCACCATGAGGGCATACATAGTTTGCCAAGGAAAAAAGAAAGTCCATATTTAAATTGCAGACCGATTTTAATCTCAGAAAATGACATTTCCATACACCTAGTCTTATTTTCACTAAAGTTAAATGCATGTTGTTTAGAACAAAGACGAATCTGCAATTACTGGTACATACACAGAGCTGCTTAACAGAAATCAGCTGGTATTGTGTCATAAATACAGATATGAAAAACAACCCTTAACACTCTGTGATACTATTAGTAGTCTACAGCCACACTTTAATACTTATGAACAGATTCTGCAACATAGTTTAGTGTACCCGCTAGATTTCACTAACATACAACTTAATATACAGCTCATTATTGTCATGTAAAGCATGCCTCTATATACACATTCTATGTTTTATGGTGACCAGTCATCTTAACATACGTTTAGGTTTGCAGCAACGACCGTGTGTGTGTGTGTGTCATGCTTTTCTCTAAGCAGAAAGCCGTCTTAAGTTTCCACGTTCATATTCTGAGTGCCTTGAAAAAGAACAAATTACTTGGAGCGGTTCTCGTTTCAATCTTTTACCTGCCACAAAGAATAGGCAATTTTTATTGGATGTTTTGATTTAATGAACAAAAATGTCCCAATCCTGACCTTAAGATGAAATCCTTTGCGTGGTTGGTGAGCATTGTGAAAATTTACAAGACATTTAAGAGAAGATTTAAGACAGAGGGTCAAAAGGATCTATTAGAATTAATTGCTGTAGGTCTGTCCTTCTGGTGGTTGTGGAAGCTTCATATTCTCTTTGGACATCATTAGACGCCGCAGCTCTTGAAGAACAACTTTAATGCTATAAGAATTTTGCCATTTTGCTAGAATTGGTATGCTACGTGCGTCCACCTGCAAGGACAAAAACTTTGATTAATCAGCAAGAACGGATGCTAATTACAAATGCCACGATTCCAGCATCTTCCATTAGCCAAGGACACCTTTGAAAGGGAAAGGATTGTAAAGATGCAGATGTAACATTACAGAGAACTGGTTCAGCTAGTAAAAGTGCTGACCTACACAGAGAGCAACAGACTGGCCCAGGGTCAGATCTATAACACTCAGCAACTTTGCCCTGGATGGATGGCAGTGGCACAATGCAGCATAATTCATGCCATCAGGAACAGCAAGGGAATACAAATACATTTATACTGCAACACAACCATTTAAACACATATAGGATCCTGCTTTGAACAACTGCTTTAAACTCCGTGACAACTAGGATACAATAACAATGACAATGGCAGTTATAACACAGCAATAAACTAACACCAATTTAAGTCGATAAAAAGCATTTTCAGTGTTTAAAAACAAAGAATTGTATTACGAATAATACAAGCATGCAAACTAAGAACATGAGCCCCCAAAAAAAGCGTAACTTCAACTTACCGTTCCGTTGGAATTATTTATGCCATTCATACTAATTTTCGTTACAAATCTAACAGACGGCGGTACTTCTGGGTATTTAGGTCCACATTCTACTTTGAGGCTGTATATTCGGTTTTCATAGTTAGTCTAGAAGAGAAACACACAGGACTGCGTTATTTAATCCTCGAGTCGCTGCTCTGTAAACGTTGCAAGATGATCGCACCAAGCAGCTCATCATATGACAGCAGGTAACTGATAAGACCTAAGCTACCCTTAGAAGACTGAGAAATCGTCTACATCTTACAGCCAAGTAATGTTCACAAAATGTACTGTAAATGGCTTATCTATTTACACCAGAGAAATAAAAACAAAAAAAACAATGAAATGGCACGTCTGTCCTTTCCTTCTATAAAAAGGTCTACAGATTTGTATACTTCCGGAGTTTTACCACAGAAGCAGTTGGTTCACATATCAGAAGAATATGAAAAGCAGATTAATGAAGTAAGCCTGAAGCCAAAATGCACAGATTTAGACACAGTCATATAGAAATGTATTCATGATATTCTTTAAATAATTCTAACGAGGCCAAAATTAGCTGCCATGAATACTGCCAACCTCAAGCAAAGCATTCAAGTACCGCTGCAAAAATTAAACTCCGCAGCGATCTCATGCTCTGCAGCTACATCACTTATGACATCTTAAGACATGCGAGAATGAAATTAAAGGGAGGTTTATTCAAAGCATAAGCAAACTCAAGCACAGTCAAGCTACATTAAATCAAGTAATAGGATGGGAGGGCAGACAAAATCATAATGAATTGTC
The DNA here is from genome assembly GCA_026781145.1 of Hippopotamyrus pictus. Lineage (NCBI taxonomy): Eukaryota > Metazoa > Chordata > Actinopteri > Osteoglossiformes > Mormyridae > Hippopotamyrus > Hippopotamyrus pictus. Next base: position 9,640,766 of record JAODLC010000085.1, on the reverse strand, counting down.
ACTTCAAAAAGTTACCCTTATTCAAAAAGCCACCTCCGTTTTATTTATGAAATGTATCACGTTCTTAAAAGGGCCCACCCTTTAAATTTTCATCACTTACCCTTTGCTATTATTGTTGAATGGCAGGTACATTAATATATGCACCTGCCAATGATCTAGGGAGGTAGGTAGGTATCCGAAGTTTATTGCCATATCAGCATCTCTGGCTCAGAGCTAGAACTAAGTTCAGTCAATATATGTTTACATGGAGATAGGAATCAGATTTAACAACTTTAAATGGTAGTTTTTTTTTTGTTGGAAATTTTTCAGCAGCCATTAATTATGGGACTCTGAATAATGTTATAATACCGATCAGCTAACAGACGGAGCTCTTTGAATGCATAATATGAAGAGCTTATGGTAGACTAGAGGAAGTTGCACTCGCGCACGGCAAGCTCACCCGTGCAGGTCCGATGATCATGCCTGTCCATCTTGTAAGAGTCATGTCTTCATCGTCCTCCAGGCCCCAGCTGACCGTACCGTCACCTACTCCCTTCTGGCCTTCTTCAAGCTCTTCCAGCAAACGAAAATTGCGGGGAACTTTGACTCCTGCAATAATAAACAAATCAAAGCAAACAGTCACTGGATTAAATAATAATAAAAAAAAAACAATTTATACCTTATTCTAGATAAACACGAGTTGACAATCAACAATGCCATGAAAATATGCATTTAGCACAGGGATGTTTTCCCCCCCCTACATTGCACCTTCTCAATGACTGCAAAACAGTGCTTCATTGCAACTATGCTTACAATTAGGCAATTCACAAGGGCAATGGTGTTATTTTATAACACTGCAGAATTGCAGAAAGCATCTTAAAATGGTTGAAAATGCATTTCTCAACATAAATTTTGTATTTGTAATGACAAACAAATGTGCACGTACCATAAAAGATGAGCATCCCATTGTTCATTTACAACTTTAGGACAAAAAACAAACCCTATTCAGGCCCTGCACGGGGGGTGGGGGAGGGTGTAGGCACAGCCAGCAATGGAATGCACAGATTGCTGCAGGAAATTAGCGATTCCTGCAAGCGCTATGCTAACTCACCTTCTACAAATGACAAATAAAATACATCACGTGATTGAGCTGCATGTGGAAACATCTGTGTTCATCCAAAATATTTGAAAGACAGGCAAAAGGCAAGAAATGATCACAAAAAAAAAAAATGAGGCACATCTTTCACCACTTCCCAAATGCAAATACCTAACATGCATGAATTACACAGAAAACCAACTGGCTGTACGTTCTACTGTAACATTTCTAGCTATGGGTCAACTTTTATGCTGTACTTAATCCTGTAAAGTAAATGCTTCAACTTAGATGAACAGTTCAACAAAGCACAAGGGACAATCTCCAAATAAACTGTGAATGATAATGTTCCCATTCAAAAGCAATTGCTACCTAATGTATCCAACTTCAAAAATGATCCAGTATCTCAGCTGATGATCAGCTACATACAATGCTATATTTCCAAAATATCTAATTTTGGTCAAAGGAAAAAAAAGCTGAGGCAGAAAAAGATAATTAAAATCAAGCTATACTGACCAACAAGCAAATGCTTATATATCTGAAGCAAAACTGCGCAACAATTGATTATGCTGATGAGATCACTGGTATTGCAGAGCCACTAAGAATTGATTGAGCAGTGAATTCCTTCATACCTTAGGCAGCCATCCACAACTGTGCCCAAGACTTTATATAAGCCTCTTCCATTTACTTATTATGCGGTTGATGACCAAAACATACTAAGACAATATATAATTGAATTGTTAAAATAATCTTGTTTCTCTAATGATTTTCAGAGCTTATCCACAATAAAATATGGTCCAAATGACACCCTTTCATTGCCTTGATATGAGTTTTTTTGAGGACAAGCACTGACATTTGTCACTGCTGACTACAACTCAGCAGAAATCACTACATCACTACGTGCATATTATTAAAACCAAACTACATGCATTTTTTTATGTTCAGTTAAAAACTAAACCTAAGCCAGTTAGCCCGTTCTATCAGGAGTAAATGGTTTCAAGCTTGCTACATCTACCAGAAAGGTGCAGCAATGCATTCCCGTACAAATACTTTCCTTGAATGAGGAAAACCAAAATCAAATCTTGAGAAAAATTAAGCATGAGTTCCAAGCTGATGTCTTTGGTTAAATCTGTGATGTGTGGTGTGATCTCGCTCTGGATTTTGTACCAAAGTATGTTACTTTGAACATTTGAAAACCAGTTGCTCTGTTGTACCCATCGTTTAATAGTCTAGAAGTTTATTGAATGAATATTATTATTACAGCTGTTCAAAAATCAAACAATGTCAAATAGTTTTGTTGAACAGCACTGGGAAAATATTAATATCAGAAACAAGACAAACTAAGTAAGCATATTTTAACCCCCACCCCTTTTCAAATGAGTCTTATGAACTATTAGCCATCTTCTTTTAATTACAGTATGTAATCAAGCAATCTGGAACTCCAGAGAACAAAATTAACTATTCCAAAAGCATCATTGTTAACGAGTTACAAAGTCAATGGACAGATCTGTCTTCCAAACAAGTGACGAGAAATGCAAACTGATGGGGTGATTCAGGTCAGTTAACCTGAGTCCTGGCAACCTATATATGGCATCTAATAATAGCTGCAACCTAAAAATGTTTTAAATTGCATTGGCGCATTTGTGTTGTTTTTGAATAATAAGTTACTTTTAGTTGATTGGTGCATACATGTGAAGAGCAATGCAAGGACAAGACGAAAACGGATTACTCGGTTATTAATCACCAATTCCTCAAGAGAACTTATAGAAGCATAATTATACAATCTAGCTAAAGTTTATCAGTTACAGCAATCATAAGAGGAACAAGTAGAGTTACTCGCAAAAAACAATCCTACCAACTTCCTGGATTTATAAGATTACATAAATTGCGACGGCTTCCGCCAGAGCAACCTAATGAGGATCGGCACAGCCAGAGGGACCCCAGGACCAGAGTTTAAATGTCGTTGCTTAATATAGTTAAATGGGCCTCTATGGCAAGTTACTCCATCGTGTGTGAAACGAACAAATCTGACACCCCGTTTACTCGACATGGACGATTTTGTCAAAAGCAGAGGGTTTGCATTACTTGTCTTTTTTTCTTCCTGCTTTTTTTAATGAATACGCAACAGCTCAAAGAAATGCGATCGGTATCTCCCCCACCTCGGTATTTAGGGTTATCCAATGTGCGCTACCAAGGCACACCCAGCAGTATGGAAGGCCGGCTAGAACAAAGCACGTTTCTGCGCAGCTAGCCATCCAACCAGCTAAAAAAAACACGCATTAAAACTTTTCTGCGTCAACTGTCACCAATCCGACCGAGGCGCATAATAAAAATATCGTTTTGATCGCGAGCCTGCAGTACGCATGTTTAATGTCGGCGAGGCCTACGCGCGAGAGGCGTAACGTTCTGCGGAAACGGCTCGCGACTGTTAGCTTAGCAAGTCAGCGACCTCACAATGGAGTTATCACGAAAAACACCCTTTAGGGGATGCCATTATAACTAGTCACCGAGTCTGTAAAGATGTGTCCGCTTTTCAATCGCTACAAATAGAGGTCGGTGACATTTGCGACAGAAATTAAAGGTACGAGAGTCGGAACTCGGGCACTTCCTGGCTGAAGAGAGGAGCTCTGCGGCGCGTCTCGTGCTACCGTGTGCGCGCCGTCTTCTTTAAATTTAACATGTAAAGTCCTTAATAACGAGGTGTCGACGCAGTTTAACTCACGGCCGCGATGCTGCTCGCATCCGCACGCCTACGTTCGGCCCGCTCGCACCCAAAGCTGCCCTTTAAATAATAACTGTCGGATTCCGATCAGTAACATTCACAGCATAATTAATAAGTGAAGAAGCACAGAAGACCTTCCTCCTGTTCGGCAACTAGCTAAGAAGCGATGGATGTATCTGACTGCCAGACTGTAGCCAAGTTCCTACTCGCTTAAGCTAAATATACAAGCCAGCGCATTCGTTCGTATGACTGTGGCACGCCCAAACAGCATTAAAGGAGATTATTTGTCTCACTGATTGTTAGACAGACCTGAGGAGGCCGCCATCTTGTCCAGCCGAATCCAGAACCAAACGGAGCTCTGACACGGCGGTCACATGACTAGCGCGTCTTCGCCGCAACACAAGCAGCGGAGTGGAACGAGCGGGATGCGCTACGTATCCGCGTACGGTGCGCTACGTAACCGCGTAGGGCCTGGCGGTCATGTGACAAACGCATCACAGGCGGCATCGTGGAAAGGGTTTGGGATGGAGTTCCTTCGCGTGTCACTTAGTCCGGCGTAGACATGTAATAAAAAGTGATTATATAGTGCTTAAAAGTGAATGCATAAGTAGGCGTTATAAAACACTGAAGTGGAATGAGAAAATAAGCGTTTTAAAATGTTTTCGTCAAGTACCCTGTATAACATGTTTATATTATTATTATTATTATTATTAATATTATTATTATTATTATTATTATTATTATTATTATTATTATTTGATTGAGTAAAGAATATCCCCCTTGGATCAATATAGTTTGTCATATATATCATATATTTTAATGGTCTAATCCTAAGCTATTTAAAATTCTTATAAATGGTTGAGTGTTTATTATAATGATTACTAGAACTGTTGCCCATAGGGTTAGACGTTTGAATCCCAGCATTGCTCTGTGAGTGCAGAGTTAGCATGTTCATTCCAGATTTCCTTTTGTAGTTAATTGCCATCTGTGAGCCGTCTGTAGTGTACGGCCGTGTGTGTACTCCATGTCCATCCCATCCGTGGGCTATAGCCCGATGTATTTTAAGCCGGCCCCAATGATTTCAGCCCCGATGCCAGTCTTCCTTCACAAGCCGCAGGCAAACTAATTGATTTGGCCCCTGATATTATGAACTAAAGCCCCCCGGATCACATCCAAGATGTAGCTTTGTCTTGCACCTTAAAGGATGATTTAATTCCTTTTAACCTTGCACCTGTGCGTTAGAAAAGCACTGGAACCAAGACGAAAATGTGACATCTACTATAAATCTATATTAAAACTCAAGTTGAGTGACTCAAGTTGAACTCTGGAAGTGAGGGCTGGTTTAAGGAATATTGTGAGTATGTGTTTGAAATACATTGAAATGACTTGTGTAAGTGTAGGTTCTTAAGCTGCAATAACATGCATTGTTACTTATTTCAGCCTGTCTGCCTCCATATGCATATTACATATGTAAATGACTATTTTCTTAAGAATTATCATCAGATTGTACAACCAATGAATCTTTCAGGGCATGTGCAGTTATCAATATCTGTATCGCTCTGTAATATTTGTTGTACCAATTGTCATATTCACCCATTACCATTTGTATCTGTTATATAATTGTTGTATGTGGTACTGATAAGATAATCTTTGTCATTGCCACTTGACAAAGAAATTGCAAAAGTGCAGGCGACTCAATGTGAGGCATGAGTAATAAAAGTATTACTGTATGTGTATTGTCTATTTGTCTTTTTGTGTACTTGTGTGTAATCACAATTTCCTCTGGAATAATGGTTTTCTGATTCTGATTAATAAGTCATTTTTTAATGCTTGTTTTGTCCTTGTAGGTGACCAAAGCACAACAATAATCACCACTAGTTACACATAACCTTTATCCATGAGATGTGATTGTGTGTTATTTCACTTGGCTTGCAATGCAGGACAGAATCCGGAGGCATTTTAAGTGACGACGTATGTTACCGTCTGGGTTTTCTACAGTGATTTTCTTACCATCCATTGTTATATTAGTTTGTAAAGCTTTCGTAAACTCTGAACATCTTGCATTTAGTAATCTGTAGCAGCCGTACTAAGTGGTAAGGTTTTAAATTTCAAAATCAAGACTTCATGAAGTTGACTTCACATTATTTTTCCTCTTGCGACATATATATATGAACTTTGTCTTGCATTTGGTGAAATAAATTAGGATAACCTGAGGGGGAAAAAATACATTTAAAAAAAAAAAAAAAAAAAAAAAAAAAAAAACGACGAACACTAAAACCTCAGCCTGCGATAACCGCAGCCCAGGACTGTCAGCACTCCTCTCTGTAAACATTCGCATATGCCGTTTTTGTAGTCCTTTTTTCGCCAGTTTCCAGAAAACGGATTGGCACGCAGCTGCAGAATCACACCCCGAGTAGAAAATCACACCCAGATCAGCACCAATCCTGGACTGGCATTCCAGAGGGCACTCGCTATCCTACCCCAAACATCTGATTAGCTAAACAGCTGACAATTTGATGCCCGTTAAAGCTATTTATTATTTACCTTTTCAAATGACCCGCAATGGCAGTAATACTCCCCTATTATTAATTCAAATCGCAATACTGGCAGAACAACAACATTGTCATTCACAGACAGTATTGCATTCCACTTTCGTACAAGAAAGGACTTGACTCGACATGCTATTACACAGTACAAAAAGGGACTGCTAACAATATCCAGTTATTCTTCTTGGGATGCAGAGATCCTGCAATGTGCAAAGCAGCCATTCGCATTTGCACCATATTCGTACACCATACGGTCCATGGGTTTATAAGTAGTTTGATCCGAGAAGGCTTCTGGAAAGTAAGCATGTTCTGCTACAAATAAAGGTTAGTACGTTTTTATCCACAGCTACATACATTTTTGATTAAGCTGGACAGCCCACTGGTGAAACTGGGGGGTTCAGAGCCTTGCTCAGGGGGCTCAGCAGTGACACCACTCTACCAGACATGGGATTTGAACTGGCAACGTTCGTATCACAAGCACAAAATCAATCATCTGCAGTTTATGAATGAAAACTGCGGCAAGGTGCAAATGCCAGGTGTGGATCTACCTGTACTACGGACAGAAGAACAAACGGACAAGACGCTTCCATTTGACGGAGAGTGACCCCAGACCTTTATCACACGACACATACATTTCCAGTTGAAAGCACAAACCTCATACTATGTTTAGCAAATAACATGGGGAATAAAACGCAGTGACACAAAAGCAGGAGATACAATGAGCAAGAGCTGCGGGATTCATCTTCAATGAATTAGAGCAGGCGGACGGTCTTCCCAGTTACAGTCAGGTAGTCCTCGTCGGTCAGGGCACGGAGGGCCTCGTCAAACATGTCCTTCGTTATGGCCTGAGGAGAAAGGAACAAGTACGCTTCTTATGGCACAACTCGCGGCAACACAGCCAGCATATCAGACTCTAGAGGTAGATGGTTAATTGTAGCGAAATATAACCTATGAGTATATTTTCAACCCGCCATTTTAGAAATATCTTAATATTTAATTTTTTTATAAGGTATCAACGTGAGCTTCTTCCTAGTATGATTTAGTGATGCATTCGTAAAAAGATTACATGGTTATCATATGCCGTATTATGCAAGACGAAACAGCTAAGCAACTGGGCTAGCCTTAGTTTAAGCGGCGATTATCATGAGATCGTACAAAGTAAATTACGCAAAATGATTGATAGCAAAGTAATGACAAGTCAAACTACAAGAGGCTGAAGGGCATATAGCTTAGTTATTCATAGCTAACTTGGCATTATTGGGCGAGTCCATCAAACCTGACTGTCTTTTAAGGTGCATCTGCATTGCAGTCGTGTTGTGGTGATAGATACTTAAGTTCTGCTTTGCAACGCTAACAGACGGCATTTTCATTCATTCTAAACGTGGAGCGCTTCCACGCGACTCAGGCTTTTGCTCTTTATCTGGACATTTCGTCTTTTGGGTCAGTCTTCCTTCCACCATATTGGCAAGTAAATCGAGAGGAGAAACTGGGGCTTTCGTAAAATCGAACGATCGCGGCGGCTTTCCCCACGATTAGCCTTCCTGAACGCAATTCCCTCAGAAACACAGCGGGTGGCAGTGCAGCGCCGACACGTACCACATCTGACTGGCCCCGGATGTCATCGAACAGCTGCTGATACTTCATGGCGGGGGTTTTGCCCTTGGACTGGATGAGCTTCTTCAGGGCCAGTGCCAGCTCCTCTTTGCGTTTACGTGCCGTGGCGCTCATTCCTGGCAGGAGGGACAGGCGGCAAAAGCAGGGGCACTTAGAGCACCTCGACCAAGGGTCAATGATGGATTTATAGTTGGCCTGGTCTGCTGAAGGAGGACATGTCTACGACAGCTTTACGGAAACTCCCACAAGGGCCTGCAGTTCACTTCAACTATAATACAATCAACAAATCACCTCATATCTATCTGTACAAATAATTTATTCTGATGAGTAAATACAGCTGGCACTGTAAACATTCTGGTGCAGTGCAGACCCTAACCATCACTATAGTACACTGTTTCTCAATCCGGTCCCTCAGGGACCCACAGCCGGTCCATGTTTTTGCTCCCTCTGAGCTCCCTGCCAGACAGTCCACATTTCTGCTCCCCTCTCAGTTCACGATAGGGTAGCAAAAACATGGACTGTCTGTGGGTCCCCGAGGACCAAATCGGGAAACGCTGCACTAGTTGGTGCACATAGACCAGGGGGTGGGGAATGGAGGTCCATGGAGGGCTGGTGTGGGTGCGGGTTTTTGGGATGACCTCTCCATCGGCCAATGGATAGGTCCCCAGAACTGGAGCTGAGAACCGCCGTTTTATTACTGGCCGATTGCGAGGTCTTCCCACCGGACCTCCATGGAACAGGTTCCCCACCCCCGACAGACAGTGCAAACTGCGGCTCACGGCAGCCTGCTGTCGACATACCCGTGGTCAGGATGGATATGTCCACGAAGCCGGTGCGGGGATCGGTGGCGGACTGCTTCAGGGCTTCCCGGTGCAGCCTCTTGGCCTCCTCCACGTCAATGCTTTCCACTTTCTCTGAGAAGCGCACCTTGGCGTGAGCCTCAGCCAGCCTGATGAGGGACTCCAGCTGCCGGGGGTAGGCCGACACCATGCCACGCCCACTGCCGATCTTCCTCATGTCCACATAGGCCTGTAACAGCAAAAGGGGCACTTCAATGCACCGACCCATCAACTGATACACTAATCAGGGGCATCGTTTAGAGCAGGGGTCTCCAACTCCGGTCCTGGAGAGCAACCGTCCAGTAGGTTTTCTATCCAGGAACAGGTGCGGCTCATCAGAAGCCAAGTGGGATAGAAAACCTACTGGATAGTAGCTCTCCAGGACCGGAGTTGGAGACCCCAGGTTCAGAGGCTAACATGCTACGGTTCACTATGAGCATCATGTAGCCTGTATCTTTGGCTGTTTACAGTAGAAAAATGAACAGAACAAACAACTAATACTTCATACTTCCCTATTTGCAGTGCTGGGGAAGTTATTCGAAAAAGTAATCGATTACAGAGGTGGAAAGTTCAGGTCCGGAAAGCATAAATCCAGACCTGTCACAATCACAGTCAATCACTATTCAACTGGGTTGGTCTGGATTTGCGCTTTCCGAACCCGAACTCTCCACCTCTGTCTATAATGGATTACTTTTGCGAGTAACTTCCCTAACATTCTCTATGGGGAAATCGTGTAGTTATCACGTATCCCATCATACGCTCTCTGAGACAGACATATACAGATGAGAACAAGGTTTGAGGTAGGGGCACTGTCAGTGCGTCCCTGGTGCAGGAGGAGGTCAAGGGTCTTGCTCAAGGGCCCAACGGTGATATCAGTCTGCCGAGGCTGGGACTTGAACCAGCCATCTACAGATCACAGACACTGGGTCCTATCCTGCAGAACCACATACCACTTCCACATGAGTTTTGCCAGGGTATAGACAGAGAAGTTAAAGCGAAATACCTCAATAAGTGCCTGGCTGGCTTCCTCGCTCAAACGGGGGCTGATGTAAGTACGAGCATAAGCAATGTAGTCCTTCAGCACAGCCATATCCAGGAACTCCTCCTCCAGCTGCTCCTCGCTCTGGTAATACAGGGACACCAAGTGGTGGGCCAGGCGCCGGTCGTAGGCCTCGTCTTGAGGATCCAGCATCAGGAAGATCAAATCGAACCTGCGAGAGGAGCACATGGTAGTGACGGCTAAATGAAGCTTCATGAACTATTTTCCGCATTTTGTGACCCACTAAAGGGCACTCTTGGTTTGCTTTAGTGCATGAATCGAGCCGTTTTTGAACAGAGAGCACCATCTAGTGGTGTCAGAAAATACAGCAATTGGTTCATGAGGCATCATCCGGCTAACACATGATGCGATGAGCAGGTTTGGGGGAGCACTTTTAAAGATCAGCATGGCAGCAGAAAGCATGCAAGCCGGAGCACGGAGTATGCAGAAAGTGCCGGCAGGAGACACTGACCTGGACAGCAGGGTGTGGGGGAGCTGGATGTTTTCGATTGTGGTCTTTTTGGGATTCCATTGAGACTCCACCGGATTAGCTGCAGCCAAGATGGACGTCCGGGCGTTCAGCTGACAAATGATCCCTGCCTGAGGAGCCAAAACGCATTTGTTAGAAGTTGACGAAGGTCACATTTTCCCCCGGGAGGCTGCAACCCCAACCACGCCCCCAGACACGGGCCTACCTTGGCGATGGACAGGGTTTGTTGCTCCATAACCTCGTGCAGCACGGAGCGAGTGCTGTCGCTCATCTTGTCGAACTCATCGATACAGCAGATGCCGTTGTCACTGAGCACAAGCGCGCCGGTCTGCAGGACCAGCTGCCGCGTCTCGGGGTCCTTCATAACGTAGGCGGTGAGGCCGACGGCGCTCGAGCCCTTGCCCGACGTGTACTGGCCGCGCGGCACCAGGTTATGCACGTACTGGAGCAGCTGGGACTTGCTGGTGCCGGGGTCGCCGCACAGGAGGATGTTGATCTCGGCCCGGAAGCCTCCGCGGCCCGTCTGGCTGAAGTCCTTCCGCGTGCCGCCGAAGAGCTGCAGCAGGATGCCCTGGAAACGGGACCACGGGAGATGAGCAGCGGAACGTCGCCGAGGGACCCGCGGCAGGTCAAGATGGCGGCGACGCCGGGAAGCGTCAAGAACGCCTCGACGGCACGACATCAGGTTAGGATGTACAGTAGCGAAACACTAGCAGGAGGTGATTCAACGGAGCAGTTCGGAGGAGGCCAAAATGTAGGGGTTTAACGTCAAGAGTAACATTTAAATGAGGAAAGAGGGGTACAGACTGACTTGCATTATAAGAAGGTCAAGAATTTCACAGGCAGGTGCGAATTATTAATAATTTCCATTTTGATGCACGAGACCACAGAGCATTGGAGCTCCAGTTCAGCCCAGCTCCTGCCTTCTTCGGCTGCCTGTGGGTCAGGTTTGGTCATTCTCATTAAGTTTTGCCTTCTCACCGCTACACTGAATACTTCTGTCCCCCCCCCCCCGTTTCACCCCAGCCACTTCAAATATCTAATTCAGCAGAAAGGAACAAGTTTCAATATTTGAAGATGAGCCGAGTTCAGGAAGAAACTCTGCAATCATGTGTTAAATATCGTTAAATGAATAGTGGGTATTTTCGGATGATGCTATTCACACATTACTGTACTTTTTCCTGATACAGAACCCTAATTTATGGAACCTCTTCAACAAATAGATTAAATTTAAAGGCAGACCCCGTCTGGCTTCTAACATCTCTGCAACCCCCGGTTGTACACTTGCCAGCAACAGCAAGAGGCAACATGCACTCGAGACCCACCCTGCTTATTAAGCTGAAAGACCCAGAACCCAACAGTATACGTCTGGGTAACACGTATTTTACCAACTACTGCAGAGAGATGAAACTATCGGGCGACAAAATTAGGTGGCACAGCAGAGTACGAAAGAGGAGATAAGCGTGGGAAGACAGATAAGAAAAAGGGAAATGCAGTATGTGGGAGTAGTAACTAAAGGTACATCGAAGTAGAGCGGAAACTATAGACAAAGACGTCACAGACACGTCCATATAAATACGAGTCCTGTTTGGCTTAAATAGAACATATTAATTCCAATAACACACACAGGGACTGTACAAGCCACCCAAAAAACCCACAAACATGTAACATTACTCCCAACGTGTAAATAATGGAGACCTGGAACCAGAGGTCCTTGTATAGAAGTATAGACCTCTCCATGTACAAACAAGACCGTACAAATGCTACACATTAGCCTGGAGCAAACCCAACGCTGTAAAGCTTGAGAGCCGTTTTACCGTTTGATCTGATTCAAAACAAACATGCCATAGATAGAGGAGATAAAAAAAATAGAAAACTGCTACAGGGAGTTTATAATTTATTCTTCCTCTTCAGCGAGATTGCCCAACACGCCTCTGCCTTATTAACACGACAAGCAGATGAGTCAGAAATGAATTTCTGAATTCAGGCTGAATTTTTAGCCAAAACAAGCAACGCAGCGTATCCAAAACCATCGGCCAAACTCTCAGATTTTCAGCACGGTATGATTAACTGTGGAATATCCCGGCCTGAATAAGAGCGAGCGAGGCAGAGAGCGAGCGAGGCAGAGAGCGAGCGAGGGCTGACCTTCTTGATGTCCTCGTGCTCGTAGATGCTGGGAGCGAGCGCGGACGACAGGCGGTCGTAGACGTCGGGCTTGGCCGCCAGCTCCCGCAGGACTCGCACCCGCTCCTCCGTGAAGAGCTTCTCCTCCGCCTGCTCGTCCAGGTCGTGCAGCCTCTTCTCGTCCGTCTTGCGGAAGTGGATGGCGTCTATGTGGGTCCTGTAGACGGACTTCACGTTGCTCTGCCGAGGGTTCAGCCGCGTGGGCATCGCCCTGTAGATACCTAGGAAATAGGGGGCAGAGGGGGACATGTATAAATATTACTTTTGTGTGTGTGGCCACATACATACACACCTATATATGCATGCCTATATAAATAGGCACCCAAGGGATTTGAACCAACAACCTATAAGATACGGACATATAACCTTAATCCATTGCATTATATTAAATCGTCATTCAAACACCACTATCTTCAGAGCTGATCAATGAATCCCTCCAACCCAAGAGGGAAGGTCTCACCTGTGATGTTCACTCTGTCCCCAGGCTGAACCTTGTCCACCAGGTCATTGTGGGCGTACACCACGGTGGTGTGGGGCGTCTGTCCGGCCGGCATGTCCTCTGGTGACTCCTGCAGCTTGATCTGGGGACGAAGACGGCCTGGACGTCAGCGGAGCACAGAAGGCTCCATAAATCCACAAAGGAATATTTGCTTTAGGCCACACAATGGTAAAAGTACCACAAGAAGCACCTTTCAGTCTTACAGCTGCTTTCTAATCATGTTAGGTTAAAACCAGGGGTCTCCAACTCCGGTCCTGGAGGGCTACTACCCAGTAAGTCAGGGGTCTCCAACTCCGGTCCTGGAGGGCTACTACCCAGTAAGTCAGGGGTCTCCAACTCCGGTCCTGGAGGGCTA
>JAODLC010000085.1:9611388-9624888 GCA_026781145.1 Hippopotamyrus pictus | reverse complement strand
CTCCCCCGAAACGGTACATCCACCCACCCGGTCTGAGTGTAGGTCCACCTGCCGGGCCTTGCGGACGGAGCCCAGGTCGGGTCGCTGCCGGGCCGGGGTACCGCGGATTCCACTGCGGGGGGTGCCCTCGACCCTGGAGCTAGGGGTGCCGTACGTGAGGGGGGAGCTGACGTCAATCTCACTTGGGGGGGCTGTAAACACACAGGGAGCCAAGGTCACTGACAGGCACATAACCGGGCAAGAAAACTACAGACAAAGACAGCAATGAACTGTACAGTTAAAAATATTTACTATGCTAATCAAACGCCTGACAAGTGGACAGTGCCCACCCAAACAAATTCTGGCCACCCCCCAGTTCAACTTTCCCTACACCCCACACACATTGTTAGACTCAGCATAAAGTTTAACTAGAAAACAAAAAACCAAGATTACTCAAGACCACAAAAAAAGCCTATATGAAAGGCATTCTTAATTGAGAGATAAATTCTGAATTACTCAATCCACACGGTTTATACAGTTAAGTGTCAAAGTTTAGCATGTAAAACAGACATCGATGCTGTTCTAAGGAAACACAGAACTCGCATAACATTCATGGTCATCAATATTATTGTAATCCACTCGTCTGTTTCCAATACCAGCAGGCAGCAAACGCTGTTAAATTTCTGTACATTAACCGGCTGTATAAGCAAAGCAGCACCTGAGCGCCGAGAGCGAACCGGGCTGGAGAACAGCGAGGTGTCGTGGCGGGCGGGACTGCGCATGTCCGTGGCCGGGGAGGTCGGCATGGGCTGCAGATCGCCCGTGGAGGTGTCATCGGTCCGGCGGCGCTGGGACGGGGGAGACCGGACATCGTCGCTCCTGGCTGCAGATGCAAGCGGGCGCTTAGTGGTCTGTCTCACCACACCATCCATTCCACATGTCCATAGATCGAAACTGAGTTTCTAAACAGAAACACCGCCACTTACGGGTCTGCGGGTTGCTGCGTCGCCCGCGTTTACCCTTACTCGGCGTCGAAGAAGGTGAAGACATTATGATCGCTGCCAAAATAAAATCCAAAAATTCATAAATCGTGCTACATAACGGTCAAATACACAATACAGCAAGCATACAACAAATACGTACTTTCACATCAGCGCGCCCGAGACAAAGTGCATCGCAGTATACATCCTGTAATGAACAACACTCCAAATAACGGCTTATCAGGCGCATCCGTTCTGAAAACTTACAAGTAAAAAACCATGACACGATCAAAAACTAAACAATTACACAATGATTTAAGCACAGTACCGCAAGTGAACATATTAATGTATTGTACTAACACTAAGCTACCAAACTGAACGTATAGATTAAACTGCTGATTTCAGCGACCACTTCTAAATCGTACCACGGCCGTATATATAAAAACTAACATGCACTTATATTAGTGAAGGAAAAACAAAACGCAATCCATACCTTCCTATCCACAAGTCTATGCAGAAGCTACTAAATAAGCGCGCGAAATGTGTCCGTGACGTAGATTTCGCGGGGTTTCGACAATAGACGATACTGTTTTGTTATGCGTCCACAGGGTGATTCCCGAAAAATTAGAATTTGGTCTTTTAAAAATGACTAGAGTACTTTCAATATGAGATATATATCAGTAAACATATTTAAGTATTATTTTATATTTTTGTTTCAAAATCATACCACGTGTTGTTGTGAGTGTGCTTATTGATACGTTTACTTAAATAACCCCCATATGCTGTTGGTTTATTCCAAAAGTTCGCGGCAAAAACCGGAAGCCCGATATAATAAGCCGAGCAGTTTTAAAGTAGTTCGAAAAACCAGAAGTAGCTGAAAGTGTCCTCATTGACATGAATTACCTGGTTGCCCTAATATGAATGTGTAGACTAGTAGTATTGTCTTTTATATTGGTCGGGGCTTTCTGAGTTTCGACTGTTTTTCATTCGTTATCTTTTATGTGCTATTTTGTGGTTTGTGATTTATTTTTAGCAATAAAGATGACACAGGGATAATCACCGAGGTGATGCACGAGAAGTCCTGTTCTTTAAAGTTTGGCTGTTAGTTCTTCATTACACAACAGAGACTGTCTTGCGAAAACAAAGCAAAGAAATAAATGTATTAATATTAAACACATGTATCCAGTGTTCTTGCGCCCGGCCCTGTTCCTTTGCGTCACATGCAGTGTATTTATCGATGGATCCCCGATTTCTCCTACAATTGGCTTTTAAGTCTTGGCATAATGCCTGCCATCTCTTTTAGAAGAGAAACTCATAAAATAGTGAAATGCATAATGATGGTCTGAATGTAAAAAAATAGTTATAAGGCTATGTTTATTATTTAACACAGATTCATTCTAGAATTAGAATTTGCCTGTGTAAAAGAACTGGATATTGATCATTAGGGTATACTATAGCTGTAGCACATATAAAATATATCCAGGCACATTATTTTTGCAAATGAATGTAGAACGGGTTCCACAGAGTAACTCACCGAACTTTACTGTCCGAGGTAGAGGATCACCAAAAGATACTATGTTGTAGTACTTCGATCTATCGGTGCGACAAAAAGAAAATGTAGAATGGCGGTGTGTGGCTGCCTCTGATAAGGCGGACAAGCTGGACAAGCCGGACAATGACAGGAATAAAAATAATTATTAAAAAATTATACTAGCGGGGGACCCCTGACAGGGACTCTATGATTTGGACGTCAGATCGGGTGCAATAATTGGAGAGAGACACGGATGTGGCATGGGACACAGATACAGCGGAGGCAGGTATATGCCGTAACCGAAATGCGGGAGGGTGACGTTGTACCATCAGTACAACATCCGCCCCTCCGGCTCCCGTCATACGAAGCACATTAATGACCACTAGCGGGCGCATATCCTCACAGACCTTGTGTCTGTCTTACATTCATCTGCACGCATTCTCCCTCCGCTTTAGCATCTGGCGGTTCGGGGGGGGGGTACTTGTGTCGTTAGGCTATATCACGCAGGACACAGCATGCTAGTATGATCTGCACACCTTTGCCTGGTGGTATAACAGAATGCCACGCGACATGTCCAAACACAGCTACCTGGCGCCCTACCACTGAACCAGTGTTCCTCTTCACTGCGTGGGAGGTGCTATGAGGTTAACAGCCAGTGCTTCCGTGGTGCTGTCTCCTTTGAGCCCCACTGTGACATACCAGCCAAACATCTGACATACATCTCAAATTACTACATATATGTGTATATTCAACATGCCAATCTGCCATCCACCCCAAAGGGCCCCAACCTCAAGGTTATGTCCTACCCTGCCATTTCATAAAATAAAAACATCATGCGTGAATCCAGGCCAACGTGCAACAACATTTGCCAAAACCAGGTTGGCGTTATAGACGAGTTGCACACCGATGGAATGAAACTTCATTCTCTGATGGTGCTTTATAGTTGTCATTATAATGCATTAAACTGCATTCATAAAATATTATAAGCATGCCTATAATTATTTATAAAAAGGCATAATACATTATAGCCATGTGTATTATTATTATTATTATTACTATATTAGTAGTAGTAGTAGTAGTTTTAAGATGTTAGCAGCAGATCCTTTGCGTCCTGTAAGTTATGAGGTGGGGTCGCCTTGGATTGGACTTGTTTGTCCAGCAGATCCCACAGATGTTTGATCAGATGGAGATCTAAGGAATTTGGAGGCCAAATCAACACTTTGATCTTTGTCATGTTCCTCAAACCGTTCCTGAACAATCTCTGCAGTGTGGCAGGGTGCAGTATCCTGCTGAAATGGGTCACTGTCGTTGGGGAATACCATTGCCATGAAGGGGTGAACTTGGTCTGCAGCAATGTTTAGGTAGGTGGTACGTGTCAAAGTAACATCCACACGAAGGCCAAGACCCAAGGTTTCCCAGCAGAATATTGCCCCGAGCATCACACTGTCTTCTTCCCATAGTGCATCCTGGTTCCATCCATCTCTTCCCCAGGTAAACAACACACACGCACACACCCACACGCACACACCCACACGCACGTCCACATGATGTATCAGAAAACATGACCCATCAGACTAGGCCACCTTTCATTGTTCCATGGTCCAAGTGGGACACTCATGTGTCCATTGTAGCCACTTTTGCCAATAGACGGGGGTCAGCATGGCTGACTAATCTGCAGCAACACAACCCAATATGCAGCAAGTTGCTATGCACTGTATGTCCTGACACCTTTCTATCACAAACCAGCATTAACTTTTTCAGCAATCTGTACTACAGTAGCTCTTTTGTGGGACTGGACCAGACAGGCTAGCCTTCACTCCCCATGTGCATCAATGAGCTTTGGGCTTTTTGCTCCGTAAGCAAACTATCCAGACTGATCGCGATGACGGTCTTAATGTATGAGTCTTTCAAAGTACTTTTTGGGCACATGAACAATGGTGGTAGATTTACAGACAGGTGGCGAAAGCAGCTTGCTATGGGGAGAGATTGAAAATGCTGGTAAATGATTGTTAGTTGCTTGGGTATAATTGGTCAGATATATCGTTTTTCAGATTCAGCCGATTGAATAAAGTTATGGGTGATGTTACTTTTCATATACAACCGAATGATTTCAATTTTGAGGACGTCACTGCAGTACGTCTTCACTCCTGTAGATGTCACTGTTTGCTTGTTTGAAAGCAAGTGAACCGCCTGCGCTCGAAAGGCTGTAGGTGATTCCATTATTGCTGTTAAGACGTGTATGAGTCCTGAGTGTTTGTGGAGCACAGCAAAGTTTTAAAGAATGCCTAGATTTTATATTCCCTATTGCATTAAAACGTGTCATAGTGGTTTTATCTACCATAGTGGTGTGTGATATGAAAGGAATAGCCATGATCTGTTTGATAGGCATAATAGATCTGCATGCAGCTTGTGTTTGCTGTGTGACTGATACGTGCAATGAAATGCATTTTTTGTTAGATACATATGCACATTCACGGATGAGCCAGTATTCATAAGCATCACTCCTAAGATTGATGATGATTTCTGTTGGAACACACTTTTTGACTGGTGGAGAAATAGGGTTCTAAATGTAAACCACGCTTGAAGCACATTCTGGACAGTTTGCAATCACTCTGGGGTTTAAAAATAGCACCCACATTGATAACTCTGGAATGGAATTTCCAGGCGCTTTGTGATTTCCTGCTCTAAGAGGCTTTATGAATATGGTCACATTTCCTGTGAATTTTTCTGGTACGCGGCCAGTGACCTCATAATAAGTAGGCTTATAAGGGTCAGTGAAGCTGACCACGTGTCAGAACCTGAAACAGGCAAATTGAGGTGAAGGTGAAGTTCTGTGCTGTCTTCTCTCAGAGGTGAGGTTAGACCTCAAGGGTTTTTCTCAGACCGCTGCAGGTTATGGGGTGTGAAACTGCATTCAACAAGCAGATTTACTGTGTTTGTCATTTATACATACATGACACACTGATATTTAAGGTATTAGATTTATATTTAAACCTACTGCATATTTAAAACGCTTGCATTTTTTTAAATAGTAAATGTAAAAACAACCTTACCTCTTGCACCAGATTTCACATGCCAAGACATTTCGTTACTTGGCTGAAGTATTTTATTAGTTCTGCTGCAAGTCTTGCTAAATTCAGGCTGCTGGCCAACTACTGAAATTTTGTATCATGTCGTCATCACGTTATTGCAACTTTAACACCATTTACACCAAAAATGAAGTCATAAATGTACAATTATCACCCGTCTGCTTTCACTTTGTGGATAAAAGACCAAATTAAGAACATTGAGGTCTGTGATTTGCCCGGGTAAATATAGGTATAGACTCTTTAAGATTGCTCAGCAAAACTACAGCCGTGTAGAATTTTCTGTTTACTTGCTTGGGAAGATTCCAGAATATTCTGACCAAGTTGTCATGCGTTTCTGTTGAACACCACACCTCTCCGCTCTATTGGTGAGAGCCTTTGCACCCACCTCTCTTTGACCCAAAAGAATCCACTAGACCCGCTGTCTGGATTGGCTGTTATATAACACAGCCCTCCTCGCCGGATCCCTCCCACACTGCGCAGAGACCCAGGAGCATTCCAAGCAGCTACCTCCCCCAGAGCTGCACTCTCTGCAGCGATTGGTCACCCTTTCACAGAAAATGCCCCAAAGGCTGCATTCTATTAAATATCAGCTTGTTGATGTTTTTAAAGAACTGCAAAGCTGTACGAGGCTGCTGCCCTCTCCGCTCTACTACAGACTCTCTCTCTCTCTCTCTCTCTCTCACACACACACACACACACGTTGGTAGGCCTATCTAAATTGGGACCTTCCATTCATTTCTACGAGGAGAAACCCTAATCCAGCCTTAACCCCTACCCAGCCCTAACCTTAACCATAAGTAACCAAACTAAATAAAAGCATTTTGGCATTTTTACTTTTTTGATTGCATTCACAGATTTTATTTTTTAATAAAATTGAGGTCCCAATTTGATCCCAATTTTTTTCGATTGCAATCACAGATGTTTGATGGGACCTGAAAAAATAGTCCCCACAACATCAAAATAACGTTTTTATTACATTGTGCGGGACATTTCATCCACAGACACACACACAATTAACTCGTGTGTACAGACATAGAAATCACACTAACTGCTACAAAGGTAAAGATATACAGCTTATTGGTAGACACACATTTTCATTATTATCTTTGGGTATATGCTAATAAGCACCTCCCACTGCCATTGCCTTAGTCAGAAACACTCAGAGGTATATCTTACTTCCACGAACAGTCACACATAGAAAACAGACACATGGAAATCCTACAATTCCATCTGAAGTTCCATCATGTCAGATTCTCTTGTCTTGCTGTCCTA
Organism: Hippopotamyrus pictus; assembly: GCA_026781145.1. Classification (NCBI taxonomy): domain Eukaryota; kingdom Metazoa; phylum Chordata; class Actinopteri; order Osteoglossiformes; family Mormyridae; genus Hippopotamyrus; species Hippopotamyrus pictus. The sequence continues at coordinate 9,618,037 of JAODLC010000085.1, read as the reverse complement.
CATGACAGGACATCGGTTTAGATATCAGGGATATTGACCAGGCCTGGGCAAATCTTTACCGATTATTTCCTCGTCCCATGAGATGATACAGAAATAGACTTTGTTAGATTTTACTACGTATTTATTGTAAATTCACAAAAAGATTTGTGGGAAAATCAATTAGTTTTCTTGGAATTGAGCAGCTTTTATTATTTTTTTTTTATTATTACATTTTACTAATCAGGTTGGGCCAGTAAATACGGCAGACTGTGGCCCAGGTCTGACCTTGCTGACCCCACTTGTTTACCTGGAGATGAAGCCAGGATGCACTATGGGAAGAAGGCAAGCCAGCGGAGGCAGTATGGGAAACCTTGGGTCCTGGCATTCATGAAGCTCTTATTTTGACATATATCACCTACTTAAACATTGTTGCAGACTGAGCACATCCCTTCCCCCGATGATAGTGGCTTCTTTCAGCAAGATAATGTACCCTGTCACACTGTAAAGATTGCTCAGGAACGGTTTGAGGAACGTGACAAAGAGTTCAAAGTGTTGGTTTGGCCTCAATATTCAATCGAGCATCCAATCGAGCATCTGTAGGACGTGCTGGACAAACAAACCCAATCCAAGGAGGTCCCACCTGGCAGCTTACAGGACGCAAAGGATCTGCCGCTAACGTCTTAGCGCCAGATACCACAGGAGACCTTCAGAGGTCTCGTGGAGTCCAGATACCACAGTACACCTTCAGAGGTCTCGTGGAGTCCAGATACCACAGGAGACCTTCAGAGGTCTCGTCCAGATACCACAGGACACCTTCAGAGGTCTTGTGGAGTCCATGACTCCCCGGTAAGAGATGTTTTGTAGCAAGAGGTGTACCTGCACGACTATCGTGGCGCCGAAGGTGGGTCCAGGTGGTCCTCAGCCCATCCATACAGCCTTCGCAATGAGCGATACAATACGATAAAACGATTGTGTCTGACGGGTATGTGTGTGCGCGGTTAGAGCAATCAGAGGGAAAGGGCTGTTTAGAGGCAAATAGATATTTCTTTCTTTGTTCCTTTGGTCTTAATACCACAGGTCATTTAAAAACTGATCTGAAAAGAAAATACGTGGTCGAGTCTGTACTGTGATTTTGTTGCCAAGTGAATTATTATGGGACTGGCCCACACATGCTATGATTTCTGGCTCTGCTATTGCTCCACAGCACCAGGGAAGTGGTTTTAATGTTATGGCTGATGCTGGGGCTTTGGGGGAGGGATTGGTCAGTTTTTTTCTTAAAAAAAGGTATACATTTTCAAGCCATGCCTCTTTTCCTACCCCAGGCGTACACACCTTCTGATCACGCCCAGAAAAAAACCTACCCCCCCCCCCAGCTAGACAAGTTTTACCACCAGCACCCCACTCTCACCCCACCCACCCCCCTCAGCAAGTTTGACCAGTCTGTGACATTTTGGACAATGCCTGATCCAGTTGGAAACCCCTAGGGGAAATTCTCTGGTGGGGGTACTGCTGGTAATTACACCCCTTGATGGAGAGGTGAGAGCCTCTAGGCGCTGATAGAATCTAAATGGGCACATTCATTAGCCCGGGAATACCCGAGGGCCACACCTAAAGCCCCACACTCTCGAGGAGGTGAAAGTGTGCTCCTCTTAGCAAAGGAGAGCACACATTATTCTGAGGATGACCGAATAATGTAATGTGATCCGACTGCCCTGCGCCGGATACTCAGAATACGCCACCAACGTATCAACAAAACCACATTGTGACATTGTCCGAACGTGTCACAGCCTCGTAACAACGACTTACCAAGCAGGACTAAGTCCAGCAATTCCATCGCCAGTTCTGATTACATCTTTTGACGTATTTACACTGGAACGGCGATAAACACTGTAATTTAATACTCATAGGCTACTGCGGTTTTATGTCCAGACGCGGGATGCTCGCTAGGCGCCTCATCTCGAACAACCACAAGAGGGCGAAGGTAAAATCGGAAACGTAGTTTAATCCTTTAACTTTTTTCCGCCTGGAAAAGTACGAGCTGCATTCCTTGCAGAGGCAAAACGTGACTGGACATAGTGCGCCGACAATAATATACATACAAATACTTCACACGTTATGCTCGTGGGGTGCAGCTTCGAATAATATTTAGTTTGCTCTACATATATTATTTTGGCCACAACGAATTCTGGAGGTAAACAAACTACATTATTGGTGGCGCACGTTAAATGGTGTTAGCGCGGTGTAATAACTGACAGTAGTTTTGAGTATGTAGCTATGAATATTGACTATAATATAAAATTGGAAAAGCACACCTTGTCGGTGCAGCATTTTTTTTTTATATTGTTCCGGGGAAGAGGGGAGAAGAAAAACAATCTGATGACAACCACCTTAGCATGTCACTTTCCTATAGTTAGTAACATGTTTTTGCAGTCTGACTGTTTACACGAGCTGTCATACAAACCAGTGAAATTCAAAACAGGGACTGATTCTCCTTGGAAGGAGGAGGAGGAGAGGTGGTGGTAGAGGGAGGGGGGCACCGGGAGATCGACTCCAACAACTTGGAGAAAAAGTTGAGGTTTAACTTGGCGTCAGTTTGGCAGGCGGCGTGTTTCAGTCCTGTGGTGGGCGGGGAGGAGGGAGCCCACCCTCCCCTCCTCAAATAGGAGCCGGCAGAGGGAGTCAGGCTGGAGCTGGACGTTACTGGCTTCGTAGAAGGGGAGGTGAGCCTCTGACGTCAGCACAAGACGCGCATAAATACTCCACGCACTCCAAGACCTTCAGAGACTTGAGAAGTTAGGGCAAATGTATAAGTCATATGAAGCTTTTCTGCATACACAGCCTGTGATCGGGGGATACACATTAATTAAACGAGCCGTGAATAGCAACTGATCACCAAGCGTTTGCTCAAAGTGGGAATTAAAAAAGGGGAGCATTCGTGTTTTTTTTTTTTTTTTTTTTTTTACTGGTGCAGGTGTTTCGCGATCAGCCTCCGCAGAACCTCATGGTCGCCGCTTAAGGACTTTTTAAGCAGTTATATACCTGTTGCAGACACGAGGTTTATTCGCCGCGCATTGTGGAAGTGTCATCTCCATTCATGAGTGTGTCCATGCTGGAGTCGGAGTGCGTCTCGCCACCGTGCAGCATCGGCTGGGGGAATGAACCTGCCAACTTCTACGAGAACAGACCGAGCGCGCTGCAGGGCGTCTACAAGCCGGGCCGGGGCTCCTCCGCGCAGGAGGACAGCAGCCTGACCGAGCTCAGCACCGCTCAGGCCATGTACGACGACGAGAGCGCCATCGACTTCACTTCCTACATCGACTCCATGTCCTCGGTGCCAAACCTGGAGCTCTGCAACGACGAGTTTTTCGCCGACCTGTTCAGCACCGTGAAGCAGGAGAAGAGCGAGTTCGGCCACCTGACCGGCGTGGCGCAGCATCCGGCCGTCCTGAAGGAGCCGCTCCGGAACGGCGATGACAGCTTCGTGAGGGGATCCTTCAACGCTCCCGTGAAGCAGGAGCCCGACTGGAGTGACAGCGACACGCCCGCCTCGCTGCCGTCGCAGATCGAGACGTGCGCTCAGACCACGGTGACCCTGCAGACCGGGCAGCCCACGCCGCCGGCCACCCCGGAGCCCGGCGCCGCCCAGCCGGCGCCCCGCAAGATCACCAAGGAGAAGGGCAAGAAGTCGGTGGACCGCTACAGCCTGGAGTACCGGCAGAGGCGAGAGAGGAATAACATCGCGGTGCGGAAAAGCAGGGACAAGGCGAAGCAGCGCAACCTGGAGATGCAGCAGAAGATGGTGGAGCTGAGCACCGAGAACGAGCGGCTGCACAAGACCATTGAGCAGCTGAGCCGAGAGCTAAGCAGCCTAAGGAACTTCTTCAAACAGGTCCCCGGCTCCACCTTCCCAGACTCTGCAGCCGCGGATATTCGGTGACACTCAGCAAAGCCGCCCCCTACCCCCACAACGATACCTCAAGCCGACTACCAATAAACCATCTGTAGCAGATGTACTGTAAAGTTACTCGAGACAGTATAGCACTGACACGAGTACCGAGTATTTTTCTATATCAGCTGATGCCTGTGATATAGCGGTCATAATCACTTTTTTCAGGCAGATGTTTTCTATTTTAAATTATTTTACGACTTTGTAGTCATGTTAGCTATGGTACGCCTTTTACAATTCCAAAAAACCTTTGTATGTTTGCAAGGAACGAGAGAGAGCATGTTCGGTTTTTTTTTTATTGTTTGTACATAATTTTGACTTTTTGTAAGTAAAATCTAAATAAAACTGCTTTAATGTCATCTGTACATGGGGTGGTGATTTGGGTGGTTGAGGGAAAAGTTGCAATAAATGCGAACCGCGGCAAGGTGTGAAAACAGTGCGATCAAACGTCATCAGAGCGTTTGGGTGACCAGTAGCATGAAAGTGTCCTGCTGCCCTCAGAGAAAAGGCTTCTTGTAAATGACTGCAGGACCCCAGTAAGTGACTCTGTATCAGATATGCTTGTGTGGGTCATACTTTCATGTTTTTACATTGTTGTAAACCTGCAACATTAACACAGGGTACGGAAATGGTATAGAGGGTATGTGGAAAAAGTCAGGTGTTTTTCTTTTTAGCACAGCAACATGTTGACATTCATCAGATTCACAGCCACTGGCGAGATTACTCAGGGAAAAAAGTGGGAATTGATGCAGGCCTGTTTGAAAGCCATGTCTCTTGCTGAAATGACACTGGCTGTTAAGCAGGGGCCCTGCAAAGGCAGAAAAGTGAAGCCATCTATTACTGGAGACAGGAGTGTGGGTCAAAGGTCCCAGTGTCGGCAAGGGATGGCAGGCCCTGGCTGGACCCCTCTGAACCTTGGCAGGGGACAGCAGGCTGGGGAGGTGGCTGGCCGCATGCCACGTGTCTTTCCCTCTCGCTATCGCAGGTGACCGTGCTCAGGCTCGCCCCCCCCTCGTGTGAGAATCCTCCGCATATGCTGATTTCTTCCAGGCCGATCCAGGTTGCCGGCCGCCCCATCACCACGCGGACGTAGGCGGGCAGGGGGCCCACCTCCACCCCTAGAACACCCTCCACCTGGTATCCCTGGAAGAGGATACAAACGTGGACGGCGCTGGTTAAATGGCGACGGTGATTAGCTTAGCTGAACCCGTCGCTCCCGTCTGACTGACGAGGAGGAACTATCTGGACGGACATGCCCACGGGGAGCCCCCCCACCCCAGCCTGGCTCCTCACCATATAGCTTTCACCATGTTTAGAGATGGCTGTTGCGATTGCCGACCAGAGATAAGAGATTGAAAGATGATGACAGTCACATATTTAGCAACCACAAACAATACCTTTCTCCCTGGATTAACAAGGCCAGTCCGACAGGTTCTACTAAGAAGGTAAACAAACCTTTTCCCACTATGGCTGACGGCCCCTCCCTCTCACACGCCCAGCCTATGAGGAACCCTCATGCTTCTGATTGACAGTAAGGATCCCTTCCACACAGCACTCCTTTCCCCACGTGCGACATTTGCGCCCATAAACGTGCCGTCGCAGAAGGACCACGCCCTGTCACCCACCTCGTGGCCGCAATCCGCCCAGCTCAGGATGGCCTGGATGGTTTCTTGTATCAACTGTTTGTAGAGAGAATACAATATTTGCTTACAGTTAGCATCGGTGGTTCTGGAAATTTAAGCATTTAACAGAAGCCCAATATACTGGATACACAAATGTCAATTCAAAGCCCACAACATTTTCCTATTTTATGTAAATACCACTACAACTGCTGTGATCCAGTCAGATCCCAGTAACCCTTGATGATGTAACTGGCCTGCATTGCCGGTCCTTGACATTAGCTAACAGTGTGCCATCAAATTTACTGCCGTAAGAAGATAAGAGCAACTTTATTACCAGTAATCTCCAGATCTATTCCCATTCAGTCTTTAACCTCTGGCCCAGTTGCTAGGCAGTGATTACTGTTATTCTAAACTTCTGCAAGAATAATCAGTTTAGCAAATATTAAATGTCTTAATGCAGCTAGTCTGAATCCCAATGTCATTTCTTAGACTCTCCTCATCTTTCTAAATACAGATAATATATAACTAGTTATTAAAACAACCAGCTGGGGTCACTTATTATGTCAGCTGGTTTTCCAAAACATACGAGTCTTGTAATCTAAGCATTTCTGTCTGTAGTAGAATTATTTCTGCTAGATAAGTGAGTAGGCACTCATGCATGAGTAATACGATGTTTTTGGTTTAGCAGCTATAATAAAAGAAATGTAATACTCTAGATACAATTTTATATTCCATACTTGAAAATTAACAGATGGGGGTCACTATTTTGTGAATTAAGGAGTTGAAGATGATCCTGTCCTGCTCTCCAAATCACACATGCTCAGATGACCTTGTTCCAGTTGCTATGCAGTGCCCATGCAGGCTGTTATGGTTATCCATACTACATTCCATTACCATCCCCTGCTATGCAGCTCCCATGCAGGCTGTTATGGTTATCCATACTACAGTCCATTCCCATCCCCAGCTATGCAGCTCCCATGCAGGCTATTAAGGTTATCCATACTACAGTCCATTCCCATCCCCAGCTGTGCAGCTCCCATGTAGGCTGTTATGGTTATCCCTACTACAGTCTATTCCCATCCCCTGCTATTCAGCTCCCATG
>JAODLC010000085.1:9535722-9550255 GCA_026781145.1 Hippopotamyrus pictus | reverse complement strand
CTGGTCGTGGCATCATAACCATGGAGATGCAAGACCCAGCTCCACTGGTCGTGGCATCATAACCATGGAGATGCAAGACCCAGCTCCACTGGTCGTGGCATCATAACCATGGAGGTGCAAGACCCAGCTCCACTGGTCGTGGCATCATAACCATGGAGATGCAAGACCCAGCTCCACTGGTCGTGGCATCATAACCATGGAGATGCAAGACCCAGCTCCACTGGTCGTGGCATCATAACCATGGAGATGCAAGTCCCAGCTCCATTGGGTTGCAAAAAAGAAACTCAGGAAGTCTGACCCCCAGCCCTTCACATGGCGTGTCCTACAACATTACAGCACCCCCAGAACAGACTGCTGAATGGCAGTGCAGAAGTTACTCCCCATTCGAGACCAAAAGCTGTTAACCAACATATATATCTATTAGGATTGTAACGGTATGAGTATTCATACCGAAAGTTTCGGTACGGGTCTTTCGGTTCGGTACGCATACGTACTGGACGAATGCAGCAAATGCGGAACCTTTGGGTGTTTGTGCGTTTCCCTCGAACAACAAGGGACGGATGAAGCCGCGCCGCTACACGTGTGTACGTCCTAACGTGAAGCTGGAAGTTGTTAATGTCAATACAAGTAGAGCGCAGGTTTTTCTTTTAAATGCAGCACCATAATGGATATTTATTTTATGCTTTGTATTTTTTGAGACAATATTTGTGTTGCACATGTCTAACATGAAGCTGAAATGTGAATTCAGTACAGATCAGGTACAGTTAATTTTATAAATGTGCACCTTAACAGACGTTTTATTTTACTTTACTTGAGGAAATATTTATTGATGCACTTAAGTAAATTTTACGTTTTTATTAGTAGGTTGCAGCAGTTTTGAAGAGACTTCACGACAGTCGTACTTTATTCAGTAAGCTACTACCGCTTAATAAAGAAAGACTGCGATAGTGTTTTGTTTCTTTTACCTCAGCTGTACCGAAAAGGTATCGATCCGTGACTTCAAAACCGAGGTTCGTACCGAACTGGGATTTCTTTCTACCGTTACACGCTTAATACCTATCAGTTCTGACCCATCTGAAAGACTTGCGTCAAACTCTAAAACACAGCCATGTTAGGAACATTTACAGGCTGCAAGAAACCAACAACTGAAAAGGAACTTTTTCTCTCTTTTTTTTTTTTTTTTTTTTTAATAAACATGAGAAGGATTGGTCGGATGGTCCAAAAAACATCATAAAAACATCTGGCTGCTTTGGACAAACTTCACAAGATTACCCACAAGATACTGAAAGCTTGCTTGCCTGGAAACGATCTGTGTGGTTAACAGATATTGATAAGTAATTTGTATTAATAACGAATTATTTCGATGTAGCTGTCAAACATTTACTGTTGAAAAGAATATGAGTTCTGGAGAGTAACCACATGCAGCCCGTTTAACGGGGAGGAAATGAAGACAAGCTTGAGCTAAACCTCGAGGTTTGTACGGGGAAGTTACACTGGGTCAGCGCGCACTTTGCGATTCCTCCGAATGCGAGCAGACTCGCTGCGCGTGGGGGGATGGGGAGCCCGTGTGGGTTCACGTGGGTTCACCCAGAGACGTCGCTCCGCCCCATGTACAAGAACAACCAGAGCAACAGCCTGGACCAGCTGTCACACAACGGGTCACCAAGGTTCAAACAAACAGCGAGCCGTCAGCTGTAAATCCTTAACCCGGCCAATCATTAGCGAATACTCAGCCCTGTGTGTGTGGGGACGGGGCCACCGCGAAACCTCCACGCACCAAACTATAGGACCGACTACTGAAACAGGGCCCTTCTTTTACTCCGAGATGATTCTGGAAAGCGAGCTCCACACTGCAGCTTACAGACAGGCCGTCTTGACTCAGAGTTCACTGGGTGCAGGTTTTCCCGTCATAAGGGGCAGGGAGTTCTCGCAGCTGGGGGTAGGAGGAGGTGGAGGTGGAGGCGGCGCGCCAGGCGGCAGGGAGCACCAGGAGCCAATACCATTCCACCTCCCTGCTCCAAGGGTGGGGCTTGGGCACCGGCATTGTCTCCCCCACCAAAGCGTGACCGAGCCTGTCGCCGGGTTCCCACGGGCTGGAGGGCGTGCACGGAGCCCCGCCGCCGAGAGGAGAGCGGCGTGTCTCACCGTGCCGGGCGACAGCCGTGGCGCGCGGGCCGGCAGAGCTCCGTGACCTTTCTGTGCAGACGTCCGTCATACAAACAGGATATTTTCTTTCAGCTGTACGATGGCTGTTCCTCTGCAGAGTGTTCTGAAACCCAAGACGTCCAGGCCCTCAAAGCAACACCTTCACAAAGATCTGTCACTCAGATAGCAGCCTTCGTGAACCTTCCATACTGGCTGAGCCAATGTCATGTCCAGCAAAGGCCCACCTCACAGCTAATATACCAGTTTTATAAACCAATGCATGAAGCGTTTGGGTTTCAAATACGGATTTTAATGAAATGGAAGTGAAGTGATGCAACAGTAATTTCCATATTGACTATTATGCATACTATGTTCATGGCAGCTGAACAGAAGCTTCTACAATCAAACTAACAATCTCCACTGAAGAACAGTGTCCTCACTGTACCTTTTCCTGCAATCCAGCACCCAATGGGCCTAGCAGAACACTCAGGAGGAGTCATTTTGGAGATCTCAAAGCTACAATCTACCATGCAACCACTCAGGAGAACTTAAAAAGGGTCTCATCTGCAGCAGACATAAAAAACTGCCTATAAAGCTACATTTTTTACACACGGTTCCACATTGTTTGTATATTGGGCATATTCACTCAAAATGCCCCCCCCCCGAGCAGACCAATGGTCAGATGGGAGCTATATCATGTGGGAGTCTGGCAGAGGCTCACGCCAACAGAGCAATGCACTACCCATCAGCATGAGAGGCAAACATTCACCCGTGGAAGATGCCCAACCTCTTCCACGAAATAGAGAAATAAACATATACATATAAGTAGTATTTAATGCAGTGAACCTCTGATTAAGGAACCTTGGTGGCAGACAGCCCCTAATTAAAACTCAATAAAAATACCAACAACATTAAACCACTAACAGATGATTCAGTACTTGGACGTTTCCATTCTTTTAAAGTATTTGCAACTGTTCCCCGAGTCAACAGCCATTAATCGCGTGTACTGACAAATTACTTGCATAAAGCATTTTTCATTAATCAAAATATGTATCGACTGTACAAGGAATCAACTGTACAAGTACTAACAGTGAGCTTTTAAATCATTTAAACCAGTTAACCATTCATTAAAAGAAAGCATTTTAATCTATTGCGGAAAATGACTTCCGAGACAGAGCTATCAAATTTTGAATGAACTGTGACGCAAGTAAAGGGAGCAGCATGGAGCCTGATGGAATATTCTGTCCCTTAGACCCAGGTCCCTCCCTCCCTCTCTCTCCTTCCCACCTACTTGCTCCCTCTCTCTGTACATTCCCAGAAGGCCAGCCCTACCTTCTACAAACATTCCACGGTGGTGACGTCACACGACGCACCTTCTCCACTCAAACACCGCCAAGTCAGAGCAAACCTGCCGTGTGGCTCGTGGACACGGCACGGGCGGCCCAGTGCTGGCGGAAGTGGGTGACTCAGGCCAGACGCAGGAAACGGCGCAGCGTGAGGCTATAATGACGGCAGAATTAAAAGCGCCATCATTAGCCACAGGCTCATTAAGCCAACATCATGCCATTACCCGCTAATGGCACTTCACTCTCAGCTTCTCATCGACAAGTTGCAACAATTCTCGAAAGCATAAAGCTATTTTCTTAGCGAGTGGTTCATACTTTGTAGACTGTGGTGGGTTTCTGTCCTCTGTGACATTAATCGAGTACCCCAGAAAATAAGAAAACATCATTAAAGGCAACTATTCTGTCAATTTCCTAAAGAGCCCGTTTAATCCCTTGAAGCCAAAGTGTGATTTCTGGGATACTAGAGACTTAATTAGGTCTTGCCCCCAGTACTACTACCACAGGGTCAAGCAGCCTTCAGGAAGATCACCATCAGCCCCAGAAGGCAGGGTGGGAGAGTAGGCACCCCCGAGGCCCGGAATGACACAGGGGTTGAGGGTGAAGGCTGCCAGGCCAGGCTCTGCACACGTGTGCATACCTGCTACGCACCTCACCCACACCTGGCCTCGCAGCTCGCCTTCTTTCCGCCGTCGCTACAACTCGAAATGGCGGGAGGGTACAATGACACTGCAGTTACCCTCCCACCCAAAACCACCAGTAAACAACCCTTTACATGGTTAAACAGCTGGCAATTTACTGAAGCTACTGGGATTCATACAGGTCAGCAATGCTGCACACCAGATTAACGCAAAGACAAAACCCTGAAGTGTATTGTGTAAATTTGAGAATAAAGAAAAAGCAACAGCAGCTACCACACTAGCCTCTCAATTACGACCGCTGCTCTTCAGCCGGAATTTCCTAGTAAGTGCTGCCCTGTCCAATAACTCAACCAGATCAAACCTCTAGTAGAGCATCAATATCTCTTTTAGTAGAACTCATTTGAGGATCACAGCCCACCTTGACAAAACAGCACTGGCTCCCTCTACTGGCAAAAACTTGTCTTACAGCAGAAAGCAAATCAGCAATGACCAGAAATCCACATCATTACAAATTCTTTTGTAGGCACTAGGGCTGTGGTATTAATATCACATTAATATTAAAAGACTTACCATAGATATTTATACATTTGCATTTATTATGGTTTAAATGGTCAGGCTAGGAGGAGACATGCACGCAAGAATTTCACTGAATTTTAGTACATCCTGTACTGAATGCATGACAATAAATAATCTTGAAATTAATGTAGAATCAACATGAAGGGGTGTATATAGGTCATTCTCGTGAAATCATTACCATAACAGTGTTCTCTAACTTTTAAAACTGACTTTAAGTCAGACTCAAATCATACAACATCATTATCTAAAACAGGGGTGAGCAATCTGAATTTCAATATTTTCAAAAAAAGCTCAGCATGCAACACGAAAAGGGTGGGGCGCTGCATCACGACAAACAACACAAAAAGGGTGGGGCGCTGCATCACGACAAACAACACGAAAAGGGTGGGGCGCTGCATCACGACAAACCACGAAAAGGGGGGGCGCTGCATCACAAGCCAAATAAAACATATTGCCAAAACTGCAATATATTATCCCACACAGTCCTGTATGGTATTTCTTTAAAAACAAAACAAATAAGGTAAGATCAGCTTCCCCATGAGACGCCAACTGAATGTTTTTACTTTAGTGACCAATTCTCAGATTCCGTCACAAATAACACTCAGAGTTCACAAGCAGGGAGAAATATAGCTCTCTATTAAATCTATGCTCATACTACTCTCCCATACAGAGTGATCAAAGAAATAACATGTTTTATAATTAGAATTTCATAATTATAAAATTAACACCAAAGTAGGCACCATTACTAGTCTTATTAAATGCATAAAATAGGCCCCTAAGTTAATTTGTGCAATCTGAAAATTTATTACACAAACCTTTCATTGTAAATAAAACAAAAAAAAAAAAAAACAAGTGAAAAACCAGTAATAAACCACTGGTGCAAAACGCAGGCAGCACTGAATGTGCTCAGGAGCAGAACAGCAACTCTTTTAGCTAGAAGGATGAAAGCTGTGCACTTACCACAGAGCCTTTTGGAGAATCATCCCCATGCTGTGAGACAGACTCACAGTCTGAGATTTCCACCTCGCTGTCGCCTCCCTTCTCATCTGTACAGTCACTATCCCACTCAATCTCCTGCTGTTCTTCTAGAAAAGCATACACACACAATTAAGGTTACAAAATTCTAGGAATTTTCCATTAATTCCCATGGAAAGTTTCCAACTTGGAATATTTCTAAAATTCCCCAGCTTAACTTCCCATGGAATGGAAAGTTTCTGGAAAGTTTCCAGAAATGCAGCCTGCCGCTCTTTGGCAGCTCCATGCAAAATACATTCAATACATCCAGTCAGGGCAGAGAACGCCTTGGAGAGGGTGTCATATACAGCCAAAGGGCAATTTAAGAATGACAATCCCTCCCACAATCCCAGAGGAACAATTAGCCACTACACAAGGAACAAACACACACAAGCATTATTAACTCATCCACAAGCTTCCATCAGACTTGATAAGACGTACAGGTGAGTTACACAGAACAATCATAACACCCAGAATGCTACAATGCAGTAAATGTAATGATGCTTGACCTCCGCAACAGTCCAGAATTCCTCTATCTGTGCATATATCACCCCGCAGTCATAATGTCAGCTGAAGCTACGGAATTCAGGGAAGGAACATGCTCAGACCTTGCTGGGGTTGGGTGATGGTGGTGAGCATGCGGAGATACGCGTTGTAGGAGTCCCGCACGACCTGCAGGCCTGGCCCCCCCCCAACCGGCGCTCCACTGGCAGCAGGACGTTTGGCTTCACTGTCCGACACGTCGCTCTCACTGGAGCTCCAAGCGATGTGCGCATCCTGAATCTCCGACAGGTGGCACTCGGCTGATATGGATTACGAAAGAAGCAGAGCTCCAGTGAAAAGGGATTGAGCATGAAAGTCTAGCTAATGATGTCTTTCCCTAAAAGTCAACTGTGGACAAAAACACCTTACCAACTCAGGCAGTTCACCATTTACATTATACGGACATCACTATCATTTAGGGGAACTGCCTAATTAAGCCACATCTATTGGTGGCAGGTGCATATGCAAGCACACAGTCACACAATCTCCTGCAAAAAAGCTTCCAGCTGCAGAATGGATGGCCAATAAAAAGAGGTTAGTGACATTCCACCATCACAGGACGCTTTCCAGCAAGTCAGTTTGTAACATTTCTGCTATGCTAGAGCTGCCATGGACAAATGCAATTGAAGGGGAAACATCTGGGAGCAAGTTCAGATGAAGTGGAAGGACACACAAGATGACCTCATCGGCAAACGTCGATACTAGGCATGAAACGATAACCATGCTTTATCGTCGCGCAGTGTAACTTTAATGACAATTAGAATCGTGGAACCATTAGGAAGTGCGGTACAGTGGTTAGCATTCTCGCCTGACACCTCTTGGGACCTGGGTTCAAGTCTCTGCCAGGGTTCCGTGTGTTTGAAGTTCGCATGTTCGCCCCATGTCGTCATGGGGTTTACCCCCAGTCCAAAATCATTCTGAGGTTAACTGTGTGTCCATGCACACATGCCCTGTGACGGGTTGGTGGCCCATCCTGGGTTGATGGCCCATCCTGGGTTGTTCCCTGCTTTGTGGCTATAGGCCCCAGATGCTGTGACACTGAGCAGTTACAGAAAATAGATGGATATCTTAGTTTCTCCTAGAGGTAACTGCATTGTTTAGACAGTAGAAGGCACAATAACTTGGCCTGCCCCACTACCAGCAACCTATTAATGCAACCCTTAGGAGTAACACTACGGAACGGCAAAGCAGTTAAACAGCCTGCTAACTTTTCGTGTTTAACTAAAATAGTTCTTTTACTAATCAGTTACTATATTTTACTCCAACCATTATAAACACTACAAATTATTTTTGGTCGTTAAGAAATTGAATTTAAAAAAAAAAAAAAAAAAAAAAGGAATATTTTAAAAATTGGTTTTGGTAATAAAATTTTCATTTTTATTTTTTTTTATATTGTGGGAAGATCAAATCATGAAGCCAATATTGTGAATCAAACTGAACTGTTCACTGCATGAATCATGGCATGTCTAATCAATACCCAACATGAATGGCAGCAAATCCCACCAGAAACCTCACAACATCTAATGGGAAGTTTCCCAAAAGAGCAGAGGCTTATTATAGCAAGGATACTATTGTATGTTTTAAGCTCATTCTTCATTCACAATTAAAAATGTGCATTTGTGGGTAAAATGGTGCACAAAATAGAGATGGTTATCTAATTTGCAGTGGTAAGAGGCTAAGAGCTTCAAATGCTTGCCAACTAGACCAGAATAGTCACTTAGAAAACAGATGGAAAAACTTCATATGGATCTCAAGAAGCGTACATATTCCAGAGAGGGTTATGAGTTACGGGTTGGGGTAAATACCAACACAAACCCGTTCAAAGTACTCATACTTCAACCATTTGCATGCGCTTGTAGTCTGCACACAGATGTAAATTTCATCATTAGAGGTGTGCATGCAGCTCAGATTTTTATGTGCGGGGAGGGGGGCATGGTGCATGTCAACTGCACATGCAAGGAAATTTACTAGGCATATCCAGTAGGTGGCAGCACTGACTTTCACAAAGCAGAAGTCAAAGGAGGAGGAGTAGAGAAGGAATAGTTGTTGCAGTCATGAGGAGGTATGGAGGAACCCGCATGTCTAGCTTTTCAGATCATCCAAACATACCACAGTATACAGTATTTTCAAAAACAATGCAATCTCTTGTTTACACAGTAGATTAGTCGCAGAGGTTCCAAGAGACCGCATGCACCGTAACCAACGTGGAAACCCAGTAGCAATGAGTCAGCATTGTCAAACATTTGAATACATGAGAAGGTGTATAAAATCTAAAAATAAATCTTTAAACAGAACAACAAATGAGCCATTTTAAAAATGATTTAGCAGCAATACAATTAGTTGTCTTTGCCCATTCTTTAATAAGTTTGTGGTTCATTCGTTCTTTAGTTTACCTGCAGCGCTTCCGCATGAACTCTGCATGCAATCTCCGAGCCAATCATAATCGTTCTACTTCTTGCTCACTCAATGTGGCACGTTTTGAGAAAGTTAACAAAAACAAGTGAGGTGAACAAGCAAACAAGAAGTGATCCTCAGATATTTGACTTTCGCTGTATGGAAACATCAATTCCACAGAGGCACCACTGAGCAAACGCATGATATGTTGATGCTGCTTTGTCTCTGCTTTTTGTTTGTGATTTTCTAGCGTTGTTCAACTCTAGTTTCAGTGCTACTTTTTAATATTTTAAGTTACTTCACAGCAATGAGGGATGTCTCATTTGGCTGGGAAATAAGCATATAATTCAACTGTATTTTCCTGTATAAAAACACCATTTTACTCACCAACACTTGACACATAAGGTACTGCCTGTCTTCTACTTTTCTTTTTCAGAGAGGAGAAATCATTCTGAAAAATGAAATGAATAAATAAAAAAAAGAAATGAATAAATAAAATGAGAAAGGACCACCTAGGAAAATACTCTCTTTTGGAACATCGCCTAGTCAGAATTGAAAGTCTTTTAACACATTCCATCATCACTCATGCAAACAGTGAAAATGTAAGTAAAAACAAGCTCTCTTTTACAGTTGTTCTGGCAGATTTAAATTAGTTAAGCACCCAGGCCTTCCTCAGGCACTAAATAGGTCACTGGATATGACGGGCTGTGAAGTTTGGATCAACCTAAAGAACTCTACCTTTTAGAGAGAGAACTTTATTAATCCTTTAGAGGGAAATTCTCATAGGGCATTAATAAAGTACTCTCTCTCTACACTCTCTCTCTCTACTCTGTAGGTAAAACATTGGATATTTCTGGGTCTTCTCAACCTAGCAAAATTGGATTGGATTTAAAGTTAAAATGGTACACATATCTGTCACTGCTTCATCAAAAAGCATTCATGAGGCCAGTTCTCTAAAAACAGAATATTCAACTTTTTTTTAACGTAGCATTCATATATTAATACAGTAAAGTAGGGAAAATGAAGTATAATCGATAACGTGACCATAAATGGGTAAAGTCAGGATGATTTCAAGGGCCCCTGAGTTACAGGAGCCTCATAAAATTTGGAACATAATTGGATTGGTGCAGGCCAGGGGTCCAATATGATTTCATTTCATGGGGCCCAAAATGGCTAGTGGCGGCCCTGATGGTAACTACGTCAGTTTAACCGGCTTATAAATTTAGCTCTGTTGATGTTTCATCTTAAAATGAAGCTCATGCCGAATGAGAGAAATCCAGTGACTCCCTGAGCTGCCGGTGAGCAGAACGCGGCGTCCCCGCACCTTGACCGCCGGCGTATCGGCGAAGGCGTCCCCGCAGCGCTCCCACGCCCGGCGCACACACTCGGCCCGGTTCTCCCTCCGCCTACTGCCCTCGTCGCGGAGGATGGGGCGCCTCACGGCCAAGGAGCCCCGCTTTCCCTGCGGGATGAGGCGCCAGGCGTTACTCATTACTACAGCAAGCAGAGGCATTTATTCACTCCACTACCGATATTACTGACAGGGAACATTAATTCCCCTCCACTGACGCTACTCTTACTGCGGCTAGAGAGCTCGTCCAACACTAAAGTTGTACCTGTTCCTGTGTGCTGAGGACATTAATGAGAACGTTACGCGTTAGTTTCTCTACGGCTTATTTCCCATATTACGGTCGAAGTGAACCTCTATAAATCACCCCCTTTTTGGCGTTATGGCTTCATCCTTACCTTATTAAACCGAGACATGTCAATCTTACAGCAGGCCGGTTAATAATGTGAATTCGTCGACAGTGAGCCACCAAATAACATTATTACAACATGACGAGAAGCGCAGTAACGAACAGCATAGCGGAGTCGGTAGCATTGTGTATGTATTGAGTTTGCCGAGCCGCGCGCCTTTCTGTCAGCTTTCCTATTGGCTGAAGCGGCTTCCTCTGCGGCCACTCCATTATGTGTTAAAGACTGACTACTGCCACCACGCGTATAGGGGCGGAACTCACCGACTGATCGTGTGAATGGGAATCAGAGTCCTTTTATTCGCCACGAACAAAAAGTACAAGGAATTTGAGATGTAGCGCTTTTCAAGACACTGGGGAGTCACTTCAACCACAACCACTGTGTAGCACCCATCTAGATGATGCGACGGCAGCCTTTCTGCGCCTGTTTGCTCACCATACGATACCTAACCTTTGTGAAAAAAAATAGTGTACTTACAGTAAGTGTATTAACAGTGTGCTTTGATCACTAGAAGTGTAATAAAAATACATTCTCTTTACACATATCTTTTATACACTGACATTATACATATGTGTACTTTTAGAAAATATATTTTGCATTTAAACATAAGTACGCTGAAGCACACTTGAATAAAAGTATGTCTGTAATCCAAATACACTTCAGTACATTTTTTTAGGGATATAACACACTTAATAGACTTTACTGAAAGTATATTTTTTGGGCTAAGTGTATTTTTTAGGTAAATACCTTAGCACACTATTTTTTCACAAGGGAAGGTGGTGGAGGGGAAGGAGAGAATTCCCCAGTTAGATATCGGGGATGATTTGATACGGCCACAGTGGGGCAATTTTAGCCACGACTTCGAGGCACTACAACTGCTCTTTGAAAGATGCCCGGGGATGTTTTATGACCTCTGAGTGTCAGGACCTCGGTTTTACGTCTCATCTGAAGGACGGCGCCATTTTCACAGTACCATATCGCCGGTGTGGGCAGTGGTGGCTTGATGGTTAGCGAAGCGCACTTGTAATCGAAAGATTGCAGGTTCAAATCCTCGACCAGCAAGGCACCACTGAGGTACCCTGAGCAAGGTACCGTTCCCCAAGCACTGCTCCCCAGGGCGCTGAATTAGCTGCCCCCTGCTATGTCACGAAAGTCACATATGGGTCAAATGCAGAGGAGACATTTCGTCGTTGCGCACTCTGTGCTGTGGTGTGTTACCACTGATCACTTAATTCTGCACTGGGGGGTCCACATTGATGCACTGGGGGCCCCACAGGACGGGCTAACCTGCTGGTCACTCCAACACCACTTCAATTTGTTTTGGTGGCAAAACTACATAAAAAGACATAAGAAATAAAATCATAAATAAATGAGTAACATATGTACATATAAATCTGAACGTGACAGCAAAATGTGGGGTACACACAATTACAAATAAGCTTAGTGTCAATATGAGTGTTATTACAGTGGGTGACTGTGCAGAAAGGTCCCATAGGGGGCAGTATGCTTCTCATAGGACCTCAGTTATGATGGCTATGGCCTGGGGACAGAAGCTGTCCAGATGGCAAGTCCTTGCATTCATGGCTTTCACTGAGACGAGAGATGCTGGACAAGGGGCAAACCTGGGTGAGACGGGCCAGACATCATTCCCTTGGCCCTGTTCCTCAGGACTTCAAGGGAGCTGGCAGCCAATGATCCTCTCTGCACAGAGCACAGTTTGCTGTGATCTCTGCTTAGAGTGTGGAGAGCTAAACGAAACAAAAATGAAAGAGGTAACACTGGATTGTACTGCAGCTGCGTAAAACTGAGCCATCAAAATCAGCTTGAATTTCTCAGCTGTCGGAAGAAGTATAGGCACTGTTGGGCCTTTTCATTACTTAGATAGGTGATGTTTGTCTCCCACTTGTGGTTTCCTTGAACGATGGCGCCTAGAAATTCAAAGGTTTCAGTTCTGCTGAATACAGTGTTGTGTATGATTGGTGGGGACGGCGATTAGGGTTCCAGAAGTCGATGATCATTTCCACAATTTTTTGTGTTCAGCTCCCACTTGTTAACACGATAGTATGACACCGGCCAGCTTCCTTTCCGTATGGTAGTTTTTTTTTTTTTGAAGAGTCTCATAAGGTGGTGATGTCTGCAAACTTGTTACATCGTCGCTTCGTGAAGTGGAGCCCCTTATGCACACCTGGGGGGAGAGAGAGCACAACCTTGTGCGACTCGATCCAGTACTGAGGGTGATGGGGTTTGAAATGTGGCTGCCCAACTTTACAAGTCGTGTCCTGGATCCAGTAGCAGTAAATATTATTTATACCGACATCAAAAGATTAGTTAGATGCAAACAGCAACTACTAATGTCAAGCAACATAAACCCTGTGTTAGTTTATTAAGTTTCCAACTATGTTAGATCCATGGCTCAGGGATTAAAACACCGGCCTTATAAACCATGAGTTCAAACCTCAAGGGGGCCTTAGTCTTAAGGGTGTTTAGTGCTGTTGCCTGTTTCTTATCTCCACCATGCAGATGATATTTCCCCTTTCTGACTTTTAAGTTTCCTTTAAGATCCCAGCATTGCCTGAGCAGCATAACTAATATTCTGAACCCCAGCTAAACATGCCTCACCTTGCATTTTTGCTACCTAATCCTCACATTGCCTTGGTCATATCGCATGATGTCATACAGTACAGTTCACCTCTCAGTTATCTTGTAGTATATACTGTAGTACCAGATGTCTCACAAAGACAATTAAGAGAAAATTTCTTTTAGAGAATTTTGTCCTTATGAGTTAATTGTTAATATACTGGTAATTGTGGTGGGATGAGGGACTGGACGGTTACACCTAGGTGAAAGATGCTTCATTAGGAACAAAAAGAAAGATCACTAATGTGTGCAAGGAGCTTGCAGGTGGCGTTGGGCCTTGCAATGGAGCCCTGGAGACTTAGTGAGTTCAGGCCAAGGCAAGGCTATCACAATTATACATCAAATGTGCCTCTAAAGTGGCTTAATGCTCATACAGCCATCAATCCTCCATCTGGCTTACCCTCTGTCTAAGTGGAAAAGGCCTCACTTGCTCAAGATTCATGAATAAGCAGCAAACGGTCAGTTACACTATGTGATGGAAATCTTACTCTTACCCTTCTGGCTACTGGTAAACACAAATTAAACGCAAGAACACAAATCGAAATTAAGGTTCTTACGGTAAGAACATAAATACGAGGGCATTCGTGACAACAGATATGTGAAGGCAGTGCAATGTAAACATATAGTGCAATGTAAATATGATGCAAAAGTTGCATTGCAAAGGTGTGGATAACTTAGGGTTCGATTATTGGCCAGTGCTGTGTTGCCGGGTTGTTGTGCAAAAGACAGAGAAGTGTGAGAAAGCGACCAGGTTGTTGTGCAAAGTGTACAGAAGTCCATGTGCACCATTGTCCCTTGTGCGTGTGTGGTCCTAGATTTCATACTCTCGTAGTACTTACCTGATAGTAGGAGTGTAAATAGGCTGCACTGGGGGTGGGAACTCTCCTTTATGATGCTGTGGGCCCTCCTAATGACATGATAAATTTGAGTGATGAATAAAATCAGCGTGAGATTCCAATCTTCTCTGCTGTGGTGTGTTGGGGCAACAGTGGTACAAGAAGGGACTCGAACAGGCTCAATAAGCTAAACTAAAGAACACTAAAGCTACACTAAAGAAGGCTGGATTCCTTTGAAGCAACTGTCCAAAAGAGAACAATTAAGAAGATTTGCTCCAGATTGGACAATGCCTCACGCCCTCAACGTCACAGCCTGGCCAAACAGAGAAGCACATTCAGCGTCAGACTCACACAGCTGCACTGCACCAGGAAGCGCCATCTGAGGTCTTTTCTCCCAGCAGTCATCAAATGCTACAATAAGGACCCCCCCTCCGACCCTCCCCCCACTCAGTCACCAGCCCTCTGGATTGTCATTGCATTTTTAAATGTTGCATACTACAGATTGCAGTTTCGTATTGCATTGTATATTTTGTATTGTATTGTGTCTTTTTCTGTTGTATATGTACAGTTTGTAGTAGGGTGACCACCTAATCCATGTCAGGAGGGACGCTATGAGCTACAACAGGATTTGTAAACTACCATTTCATCC
>JAODLC010000085.1:9517634-9535622 GCA_026781145.1 Hippopotamyrus pictus | reverse complement strand
TTTCAACTTTAAAGTAATTGGTAAAAGCTGAAGTAGCTCATAGCGTCCCTCCTGACATGGATTAGGTGGTCACCCTAGTTTGTAGTCAGTTTTGTGTGTGCTGCTGTAGCTTTTTTGGAATTTCCTTCGGGATCAATAAACTACTACTACTAAATGTTCCCCAGAGCTGGTACAGATGCCTTGGGCTGTTCTAACTGCTCGCTATAGGCATTTGCGATCCAGTAAAGAGCAGTTTCCAAACCAGACCGCGGTGATACTGGTAAAATGGATCTTGATAATACCCCTACAGAAGTTGCTGAGGATTCTGCCTGGCATGCCGGACAACGTTAGCCTTTTCAGGTAGTTCAGATGCTGTCGAGACTTCTTGACCAGTTGAGTGGTGTTGTGAAACCAGGGAAAATCATCGCTGATGTGAACACCAAGATGGCTGTGAGATGGTTCTTAGGTTATAAGTCCATGCGGCAGTACATCTAAATATGATGTGATTACGGAGGAACTCCAAATTCAGTTGGTTTGAAGACTACGGATAATGGAAAAAACCTAATATATGAAGGATCTAGATCACCCTTTGCATGCAGAAGAGCTTCAGTCATTCTTGGAATGCTGGCACAGAAGCTGGGGAAATAAGAGAGAAGCCTCCAAGTCTTTAAAGGACAAAGGAGGTGGCGATCAGCCTCACAATATGCAGACCACAAGCTCCCATAAAGCAGTGTTTCTCAAACCGGTCCTTGAAGACCACCAGACTGTGCGTTTTTGCTCCATCCCAGCTCCAGGAAGAGACAAATCATATGTAAATGTTCTGCTCCTGGTAGGGAGCAAGGAGAGAGAAAAAAATTTGGATGGTGTGGGGGTCCCCAAGGACCAGGTTGCCACAAGGTTTCACTGATGCTTAGTTCTACAGACTGGGGAGGCCAGGGAAGACATTTCACTCCATCCTGGTGTTTATGAGGCCAATCTGGAATTTGTGTAGCGGTGAGTATGAGGGACACCATCACTTTGAAATAGCATGAGGGAACAGTGTTTGCATCAAACGGTGCACCTGATACTCTACAATGGCTCAGTATCCTTTAGCTGTCACATAACAATGTAAAGCGATTAGCATACCTAATGATCCCAATAGACACTGCAGGTTGAAGGCATCTATTCACGTTCTTAAAATATAAAACCATCTGGCTGATGGTGAATGATGACTCATCAAATCCCACAGACAACTGTGGTCATAGCGTGGTGGCGTGGTTTGCATGCTTTAATGCAGTGTTTCCCAACCCAGTCCTCGGGGGAACCCCCAGACAGTCCACGTTTTTGCTCCCTCTCAGCTCCCAGCCAATCGGGAACACCGAATACCTGGTACAGGTGCGCTGGGAGCTGAGAGGAAGCAAAAACGTGGACTGTCCGGGGGTTCTCCGGAGGACTGGGTTGGGAAACGCTGCTTTAATGATCTACAGCAGTGTTTCCCAATCCTGTCCTGGGGGACCCACAGACAGTCCAGGTTTTTGCTCCCTCCCAGGTCCCTGAGGACCCGATTGAGAAACACTGATCTACAGAGCTATGTCAACTGGAGCTTCAGCTCATGGTAAGGCTGTGCGGAGCCCCCTTTTGGGCTCAGTTACTTGAATGGAGTTAACCTTACCTCCACACATAGCATGGGCTCATGATTTGTGGGGGGGGGGGGGAGTCTCTCCAACTGTGGTGTTCCCCACGGTGAAAGATCTCATAGAGGTGTTGGGAATACTCACAAATCGCATGCTGAGGACTATGCAGCTGGAGTTTTTCCGGGAAGACCTGACGGTTGCCTCTATAGGATGGCGAGTCGCAGAGATAAAACTCCGAACAATTCAAAGCGCCTTGAGTAAGGTGCTCGGCAGAGTACCGTCTCTGTGGTGCTACTGGGAGATTACAATGCTCACCTAGAGAATGATGGAGATACCTGAAGGGGCATGATTGGAGGAACGGCCTCCTGGATCTAAGCCAAAGTGCTGGATAGATTTTATACGTCCATGCAAGCCAAAGCTTGTCCAAAGCGAAAACCATATTCGAACACGAGAGAGCAGAGGGCTATGAACTAATCATTACCACTCCATGATGAGCTGGTAAACTGGCGTTTCCGGGAAAAACATGTACCGAATGAGTTCTGGGAAACTGGGGGTGAATGGATCGTGGCCAAGGTTTCGATCCTTACTACAGCCAGGAAGCAGTAAGCATCATTTACGGCGGGACCCCAAAGACCCCAGAGTGGACATCTGTAGAGAAGCTATTAAGTAAAGAAAAAGGAGATCTTAGGTGCAATACTTGCAAGGGGGTCTTTGTTTCAATGTTGCTTGGAAAGCGGGTAAAATACCTCTGGACTGAAATGAAGAGTGGTGGTCCTTATTCTTAAGAAGAACATACCAGAGGGTATAGTCAAGCTCTATGCCAGGGAACTAGAGATAAGGCAACCTAATGGTCAAATCTAGGCTTTAGAAGGAACCATGTGGATTGTGGCTGGAGTTATATAGGAACAGTACATTTTGTTCCTTGCATGAATGCAGTAAAAATTGTATCTCCGTCTTTGGTACAAAACTGAAGCTGTTCATACTGCTAGGATGTCCAGTATGGGGGGAGGGGGCTGGAAGTGACTTCCCTGCTATTTGCAGATGATGTTGTGCTTTTGGCCTCATCCATCATGAGTGTAAAGAGGATGAGAATCAGCACCTCCATGGTGTCCTCTTGCAAAAGAAAGGATTTCTCCTTCAAGGTGAGACGAGTGATTCCTGATGAGTCCGGAGATCAAAGAGGAGCTTTGAAATACTGCCGCTGCTCCACTGATCCAAGAAGAACCAGCTAAGATGGTCTGGACACCGCGTAAGGACGTCACCTGGATGGTTTCCAAGGGAGATGTTCCTGGCACGCCCCACTAGGCAGAGGCCCCAGGGAAGTCCCAGAACGTGCGAGATGCTTTACATTTCCCAGCTGGTCTGGGAACATCTAAGGATCCCTCACAATGACTATGGAAAAGAGAGGTCTGGTCTGTATTCTGCCACTGAGACCTTCTGTATTCTGGCTAGTTTTAGGTCATTGTCACACATTAATCTTTCAGTAGATATCTTGTGATGTGTCTGTCTCTGTTGATGTGCTTCAACCAGCAAAGACTATTCTTTGCTAGTGCAATTACTTGGATGTTTTTTGAGACTGCACACCATGAGACATTTAATATATATATATATCTCCATCCATCCATCCATCCATTTTCCAACCGCTTATCCTACTGGATGAGCACGAGGCAAGGAATTTCAGCACCAAGCGTTTGCTACTTTATAGATTCACATATCAGCCTGCAGAGGGTCAGGCTGCTTTTACAGTCAACATTGAGCCTGAAATTACTTAATTTTTGTAGCTGCATTTGTAATTCTGATTTAGCGACTTCAGACTTAGTCCTTTTATCATGTGGTATTTATTTTATTTTCTCCATTCAGGTCCAGAATGCGTAAAACTGAAAACAAAACATTGCCCAGTACGGTATATATCCATCCACATCCCTTCAAACCGCTCATCCAGAACATGTCCTATAGGCTATATGTAGGCTGGTATACTTAGTTATTAGCGACCCTGAATAGGGCGAGCGGTTTCAGGAAATGGATGGATGGTTGGATGGATAGTTATTTAGTCAGAATGCGACGAAAATAACACTAAGGTAGAATGTTTGAGAAACTGATAAAAAAAAATAAGATAAAGAAACAAGATTCCCCATTGTTGCGCATATATTGCAAGCATTAGATTATACTGTAGGCAGTGTGGTATGGACGCTATTGGAATTACAAGACGAAGAGTACATCGGCGATGAACACTGGCGCACGTAATTCCTCTAGGCGTAAGCATTCGCAGGCGTCAACAGCAAATAAAAAAAAATGCGCGTTTCACAAGGCGCTCATTGTAGTAGCAATACCACTGAATTTGGTGCCAAATTTATATATATATATATATATATATATATATACACACACTGTTGATCATTTTAAAACACGCATGTTGTCCTCATTGCCGATTTTAAATCCAATTTGAATGTAAGATTTTAACGATATTCTCACGATATATGTTTCTAGTATAAAGAAAAAAATATGCAGATTAAAGCCATAAATGCATACAGACACCAAATATCGCGCTGAGGCCAAAACCGAGACAAGCAGGTTATTCATTTGAGAGGCATATCTAGCAGAAGCCAGCAGATTAAGGGATCCGGCCGCCTTTCAGTTCATCCTAAACTACTAGCCGGGGGCTGGATGAGCGCGGCCGGGCGGGAAGTGACGCAGCCGCCGCACAGGCTGCGAGCCGCGGCGGAGGAGCGGGGCAGATGCGGTCCTGACACCAGCCCGTGGCACAGCCCACCAGCACTGGGGACAAATACATACATCTTACATCCAACATGTTTCACTACCATTATGTTACGCAGCAGCAGCTTGCGGGCTTCGACAATTACAAGGTAAAACAGAAATATTATATGTAATTTTTTTTGCTAGATTATTTCTGCCCCGTAAGTAATTATTTCTGGGTGCTGAAAGGACCACGCAGCTCAGACTGCTGAATGGTGTAATTGTAGCTATTGCTTCGGATTATGCAATTAACATTCAGAGCACATATAAACAGATACGAAACAAACGCCTGTTAACGTTTATTATCATTTATGGATATAAAGCTTGTACATTTAGGCAGCTCGTGCGCCGCGTCCGAGCAGATCGTACAATGCACTCCGGGGGTATTTTTTTCTATTCTTATATTTTTTTATTAATATATTAATTTCCGAGCTTT
This sequence comes from Hippopotamyrus pictus, assembly GCA_026781145.1. Taxonomy (NCBI): domain Eukaryota; kingdom Metazoa; phylum Chordata; class Actinopteri; order Osteoglossiformes; family Mormyridae; genus Hippopotamyrus; species Hippopotamyrus pictus. Next base: position 9,530,840 of record JAODLC010000085.1, on the reverse strand, counting down.
GATATAACGATTCACGGTGAACTATAAATACATGCCTATTCTGAACTGTAGTAAACTGATTTACGAACAATGAAATATATGTTTATCTTGAAGGCATTAGTTAACCGCGAACGAAAGCCTTCATAAAGTAGGCAAAATTATTTTAATGAAATCATATTTAAAAATGCAAGCTTGATGACGGTGGTTTATGTCAGATTTTGCGTTTCAAAGTTGCGGTTTCTTGATGAAGATGCGCCGGGCGGTTAGGCGACGTCTCCCCACCAGAAGCGCCTCTGACACTCCGGAGACTCCTTCATTTTCCCGTACGATCAATACCGATGTTTTTAAACATTTAAAACGTTTAATTTTGGCCTTCTATCGGAAATTTCATATTATCCACTTAAAATGCAAAAACATTGAAATGATGAAATCTTAATAGGAGGAATGCTGCTGATTTTATAGTCGTTTGGATACTTTGTCATCCTCTGCAGCCCGCTTTGCATTTCAAAGCCTTTACTGATCCGGACTGTAATTTTGATTTTTCCCATTGGTTGGATATTTTATTGATACAATATCTGATGGACGTTATTCATGAGAGCAGAGTATTTATAACTCTTTGTTTTCTTGATCTGCTGTCTGTCACCTTCCTTCATTTCCTCCGCTGATGCCATTAATCAACGCTTATGTTTCCAGAAATGCCTTTTCTTCTTAATGAGCTCCGTACTGTTTCGCCGTATATATACTGTCAGGGAACGGTGCCCCGTTTCTGATCCACCTTTGGCCCAGAGCATCTATTCCTTTTTAAAAGCATTTATTTTCCCACTCGCTTTCACTATTTTAAGTCTCCCATTGTCGGAACCCTACTATAAGTGTGGACGACACTGGCTTAATTTATAACCTGGCCGCCTCACGACCTGACTGTCGGGCGCACTCTCACTCCCAAATGCTGGCGCTGAAACGTGGATCTGACATTAAACTAATATGCTTTGTGTCGTGTAAATGGCATTAAACCGGCAACAATTTTTAAGGTTTTCACTTACAATCAGAGCTTTCATCCTATTTTTTGGGAATTGTCATTGACCCCGTGGTATATAAATGCTCACATACATTCAGTGCTGTCCACTGTTTGTTCAGAGTGGACTATGATGCAGAATTAGTTTACTTTGAATGTATGCTGTTCAGGCATGTTTGAATGGTAAACAGGCTGAGAGACCGCGCTGGGCGGTCAGAGCCGTGTGCCTTTGGGTGGGGGGGAGGTTTGGGGGCTTTATTTGGTTAAGGGAGTGGAGTCGGGGTGAATCAAACGGCGCTGAGGAAAGGAATGAAAAGAGGATGAGAACGCAGAGGGAGACCGAACCGGTCTCAGGTCTTGGGGTCTGGGTCAGGTGTCGGGGTTAGGGGTTTGGGGTTTGGTCTGTTTCCGGCTGCGAGGAAAACATCAAAGCCAGCTGGATGTGGTGAGGAGTAAGGGGCTGGTTACCCCTCCGGGGGGGGGATCTTTATTCATAGGCTATCCTAAGCTATAGCTGAGGGAAAATAGACCGGCTGCTTACATGCACAGCACCTGAGCCTCCGTGCTGGTGTCAGCCTAGGGCCCCAGGATAAGTTAATCTCACAGGATAAATTAATCTCCCAGGATAAGTTAATCTCCCAAAATAACTTAATCTCCCACACTCGCGTCGCACAAAGTACAAAGTCGCTTGAACGTCTGACTTACGGACAGCTCATACTCACAAGCAGACTGCCATATAACCTACTATATAAAAAATTTGGGTTAAATACAGTGGTTCATAATGTATGCACACACAACTTTTTGATGCTCGTAAAAACATTTGGCAGCTGCAACAATTTGTTGGCTCAAGGAGCAGTGCAGTACCCTATGTAATTACTTTTATTATTACTTTATAATTATTTATTTTTATAATCTACGGTATTATTATTTTTCTACTTATAACTTTATCTACAAATTCGACTTAGGAACAGATCTCGTCCGTAACCTCGGGCCTGCCTGTATTGGAATTGAGTGCACAGTCCTACATTAAATGTGAATTAAGTTAAAGAATGTATCATAACAGTGTGATGGTTCCCTCCTGGTTCTCCAAAGCTAGCGTTTGTTTTTCTGGTTCTGTTTCAGTACAGTGCAGTGGACACCAACCCGCTTTCAGTGTATGTCATGCAGCATCTGTGGAACAAGCTGGTCCAGGTGGGTGAGTCAGTCTTCATGGCCACCGTCAGCTAATAATTACCGGCAATTGTAATTCAACACGCTCAGTTAATGCTCAGATAATGACACGCCGGGAGGTTCACTGCCACAGGTAAGTGTGAAGCTGTCTGGCCACCCCTGGGGAGACCCCTCCCAGAAATGAGGGCACTGCATTGTGTTACACCAGTGTTTTATGGCACTGCAGCAGTGAGCTATCAGAGGAAACACGGGGAAATACTGGGCTGTTCCAGTTGCCAACAGTAGAAGAACTGCTGCTTGAAAATAAATGAAATGTTTGAGAACATGCCCAAAAAAACTAAAATAAAAGCTATATGACTTTACACCATTTCAACTGAATTAAGTTTGCTCTTGTGTTTTTCATAGGAAATATGAAAAAGATGAGAATATACATTTTCGCTGTGAATCAAATTTTTATATCTTGAGATCCACTGCATGACATTTTTTTACATTTGTAGGAATTACAAAGTATCTACCTTTAAATCTGAAAGACTTGCCAAAATATTAATTCCTCATTATAGATTTCTGTGGAGTCATTTTTCTACACTAAATTCTATCTTTCTCTTGTTCATCTCTGCTGTTCCTGATCATTTTTGAAGTATGTCTCTTCCTAAGGCTTGTTTCAGTATTTCATTTAATTCTTGGAGGCAAATCTCATTTCCCTAGTACAGCGTGTCTGTATTGTGACTTTGTCATTACTTATTCATTCTTATTACATCACCTATTTGTTTATTCTTGTTAATAAGAATAAACGCATGTTGAAAGAGATAGTCCTGCTTGTTTTATTCACACCTGAACATCACTTTAAATTTTGCAGGTTTTTATTGCTTAAACTTTTTTTTTTTTTGCTTTTAGTCTACTAAGAGCTCTCCTGCTAACCTGTAGGTCAGTGGGTGACCCTGATCTGTGAATGCTGAAGGGACGCAGTCTGTATGGCTTTGGCGCCCATCGTATCATTCGGGGCCATCCATGCTGGTGGATGGGAGCAGAAGAATCATTCTGGAAAATTCCACTCCCATCAGAATAGAGATGAATAACACGTCGCTCGGGATAATTATTGACATTTGCATCACTCCCCGAGAGTTAAGTGGACCAAAGGCAGACCAGGAAAAAGCACTTTAGTATAAAGCAGCTGCAAGAACACCTTCACTTAGGCAACTCTTGGCACATTCTGTACATGTTTAAGAGCAGTCAGTGTGATCCTATGACTTGTTTTTCCGCTGCTCTGCAGAACACTGCCTGCATTCTGAGCTGCAGTTGCTATTTCAGGTGTAATAAGGAGTTTACGCACTGCAACCAGACCGTGGTATCTCTCTTTGTGACATTCTCGCGTGACTGAAACGCATGTCTCAGTGAGTACACATGTCAATCTGAGACACTCTTATGTTTCGATTTGTATCTCATACTGATGCTTGAACATCAGGAGACACCCGGCATGATCTTTTTTTGCCAAATTATCCTTTTTTAAAGACATCGTCAACTTTAGTCCAGCCGTATAGCTAAAGAATCACCCCTCTTTGAAATCTTTGAGATCACTTCAGGTTATGGTGCTCAAAATAATAGGGATAACGTGCCTGCCCAGAAGATTTCATACGACCCCTGTGCATGATGGGATATTAAGCATGATGGCATATTAAGAATGGCGGCATATTAACTGCTTAATTATCTCAGGATCGGCACCTCCATCATTTCACCATCATTTACTCGCAAAGATCTTCATCTTGGCCGTAGCTTTTTGGAAAGGCTCATCTCCTTAGTGCATCACGTGGCATGTACGTACGGCACTTGTCGAGGACTCCCTGTTCCACACCGCGATACACTGTCCGCTTGTCCGGTTGACGCCCACTGAAACGACTGGACGGTGCAATTTTGAGTTTCGGCAAATACAGACGCTCCTTTACTTACGAACTTTCAACTTACGAACTTTCAGACATACGAACGAAGAGGACTGTAAGTCCAAATTGTGTTCCTTGGGCTCCCGTTTCCTGTCCGCAACATCAATTTTTTTTTCTATGCGCCAGTTCCGCCTAGTACGACTTCTGGCCGCTACTCCCGCCGCACAGCAGCGTAGCGTGCGTACTCCCAGCGTCCGAGTTCTTTGTACTTGCGTATACAATTAAAATGATGTAGAATAAGGACTTACGAACATTTCAAGTTACGAGCGGCCGTTCGGAACGTATCTCATTCGTAAGTAGAGGAGCGTCTGTACTGCACATGGGAGAGACACCTTAGGGGCACATTTTCAATCTCACACTGGCTTTTTCGAGGACATTTCCAGGCTTCAGGGCAGATTTTCGGTCACCCTGGTCTTTGCTGTAGTCTCCTTGGAGTGTTTCCTGTCAGAAAGGTGGCTGTAAAGCTATTCAGCTGCTCTATTAATATTACAGCCAGAGGCGAGGGCAGCCCGCTTCATTAGGCTGCCTTTCGCTTGTTTATCTTGACTTGTACTGTAAGGGACTGTGTCCAAAGCATGAGACTTGCAAGGCGCGTTGTGTAAAGCACAATTGCATTATGAATAATAAGTAATCGAAACGATAATGCAGGTGAATGTTTCCTGTAAACAAATGGCCGTTTCAAGGTCTGTGATCCAATTTCACTTTTTTTGCTGAATAAATATAGGTCTAATTTCAGCCTGCCGTCAAATAGCAAGGCCACACGTAATGTTCTTTTCGTCTCTCCCAGCAAACAATGGCTTCTTCTCTGCGGTTGCTCCCCAGAGTGGACTTGTCATTTTTTTTCTTGGCCGAGTATGTGTAATATGTGTAGAAAACAACACCAGAAGAAAAAAAGAAAACAGAATCCTTGCATAATACTGCTTTCTATAATCGTTTTTTTTTTTAATTATTATTATTTTCTCATGACACAGGTGTGTTTTCAAGTCACATAAAGAGCAGATGCTTAAAAATTACAGACGAAATTTGTGCCATAATCCACAATGCTAAATTTAGTTCGATATAAGCTTTTTTGTGCACTCAGTAACCTTAAATTAACCTCATTTCCGGCACCGTACAGAGGTTGTGTGGTGCTTGTGGCAGGGTCTGGGTTAGCACCACCCCCTCTCCCCCCCCCAGCTTCCCCCGGGCCCCTGGCACGACGCCTCGCTGACGTACTGCGTGTGCCTTGCCTTGCAGGTAGTGCCTCTGTGGGTCGCTCCCAACCTATTAACATTCACCGGATTCCTGCTCATTTTAATGAACTACCTCCTGTTGTCGTTCTATGACTGGGATTACATGGCCTCAGGTAATCGCCACATGGGGTCCATATGCCCCCCCACCGCCGCCTGCTGTATGGGTTAGATCACCTGTCTGATAATCCACACCAGCACCCTGAGACGTGAATTTATATATGTGTGTATACTGTGTGTATATAGCACCAAGTATGCATTCTGTCCAGAAAGACATGAGATCATACACGAGAGGAAAAAAGATAATTTTATCCGACTGTTTTTTTCTGGGTGCTTCCTAGGACTGGTTCCAGGCCCACTGTGTCCAAAAATGGACAGATGCATAATTATATATGAACTTGTAAATGATATAACATTTAGTAGTATGTTTGCACATATTTTTAAAGAAGTAATTGAGTGTGTTCTCAATGCCGCTGTGCAGGTCCTGGCTCCCAGCATGTCCCAAACTGGGCTTGGACTGTGTCCGGACTGGTCACGTTCTCTGCATATGCCCTGGGTAAGTGTGAGAGGGATGTGGGTGTGGCTTGGGTGGGCGTGGTTTAGTTAAGAGGGAGGGGTAAATGTGATGGTGTGGCTTGGGGTGGGCGAGGTTTAGTTAAGAGGGAGGGGTAAATGTGATGGGTGTGGCTTGGGGTGGGCATGGTTTAGTTAAGAGGGAGGGGTAAGAGGAGAGTAACAAGATGAGTGGTGGGTCTCCTTAAAGAGGTGAGTGAGGGGGAGAGTAACAGGATGAGTGGTGGGTCTCCTTAAAGAGGCGAGTGAGGGGGAGAGTAACAGGATGAGTGGTGGGTCTCCTTAAAGAGGTAAGGGGGAGAGTAACAGGATGAGTGGTGGGTCTCCTTAAAGAGGTGAGGGGGAGAGTAACAGGATGAGTGGTGGGTCTCCATAAAGAGGCGAGGGGAGGCTACAGCCATGGAAAAATTGAGACCACAGCACAATATTTGTTTCACTCATTTCTCAATGTATGGCTGTGTTTCTGTGAATAATGCAAAATGCAGCTTCATTAATGTAGTTTCTCATTAATGAAGGGCTTGTTCCTTGCTTTAAAGCAGGGATGTCAAACTCCAGTCCTGGGGGGCCGGAGCCCTACACAGTTTTTGGTTTCCCCTCATTTAACACACCTGGTTCAACTCCTTGTGCTAATTACCACACAGCTCTTGAGCTGAATCATTTGTGGTGGAACAGGGAAAGAACTAAGCTACACAGGGCTCTGGCCCCCCTGGACTGCAGTTTGAGACCCCCGCTTTAAAGAACTTCAGTCCTGCTTCTAGGAGCCTGATATGAACTGTCCTATCAGTGCACTTCACACCTGCACTTAATGTTTTTGAATGCTTTTGAATGCTTTTGAAGCTTACTTGATGTCATCCTTCTATTCATGAGGGACTGATAAGTTGATGGTCATAGCTGGCATTAGAAAGTCGCTTCTGCCCTCTACCTGGCTGTTTTCTGGTCATTCCCAATGTCTCCTGCTTCACCTTGTTCTTGTGTACTGCTGTTTTAGAAATGTTGAACCTGGAAGCAGCCTGCTGTTCAGTGTAGCCTTCTGCCAGCCGGACCAGGATTAAACTAGGATTTTAAAATGCAGATTTGTTTTAAAATATAGAGTGGTCTCTTATTTTTTTCCATGGCTGTATATTGGCATGAGGAATTATTTGACATAATTTGAGATTAATGAAAAAATGTGCCTTTTATTTTATCCCCTCTCTATATGTAATTTTATAATATGCTGACCATTAAGAGACTGCATCTGCTTTTCATACCATCTGCATATACTGTGAGATGTACTGATAGACTAACCTTCAGCAAGTATATCTATCCTGAGCTTGTGTGAAGGTTGAAACTGTCTATTTGTAATGGCAAAGATACTACATGGGCTTGACTTGGACTGTCGTTGTGATGCCCCACAGACTCCATTGATGGGAAGCACGCTCGCCGCACACAGTCCTCCAGCCCTCTAGGGGAGCTCTTTGACCATGGCCTGGACAGCTGGGCCACCTCCATTTTCAGCTTGTCATTCTTCTCAGTGTTCGGCTTGTGCAAGGCCAGGGCTGTCTCGGCCTACACCCTCTACTGCATCCTGTGCATCGTCCTGGTCACATTTGTGCTCTCTCACTGGGAGAAGTACAACACAGGAGTCCTGTTCCTGCCCTGGGGATATGACTTCAGTCAAGTGGTCAGTACTGGAATCCTGTCACTGGGCTGGTGAGATAAAATATGTACTGAGGAATAACACTGGTCGATTGGCTTGACGATTCAATAGGGCTATCAAAACCTTTGCAGTGCCCTCAGACTGGAAAAGTATGTTGTACGATGTGCAATATAAAATTTCGACAAACGATTTCTAGCATGGCAAGGATTCATTACAAAGACCATAAAAATCCAGCATGGCGATCATTGCGCTAAATGCATTTTGTTAAAAAATAATCTGACGAAATGGAATCACGCCTTGCAATTATTAGTGTAAAATGATCAGTAATTCTGTCTTGTATTAGATATGCTTTCTTTGGAAGTGCTCACTCTTTCATGCACTACATCTGAGTGTGTTCCTCTCGCTATCTTGGGTCTGGCAGGACGGTCAGGGCCTGGGCTATGGGACAGTATCAACAGTGGCGCTCAGGAGATAGTGAATGGAGCTCGTGTGTGCTGGTCTGTTCTCCTCCAATAAGCTTTTAGTATTTTTCAGCAGTGCTGCCTAAGTTGGCTGGACTCTGTGTAACACTGAGCAGCCTTGACAGTAAAGTCTTAATGGCAGATTTATATAAAATAAAGGTGGGGGAAGTTCTGTTTCTTGGGGGTTGGAGTAGTGACACTATCTTTCGGAAGTCTTCTTCATGTTTTTCACGAAGAATCAAAGACAGCTCTACAACGTACACAGGACAGCGTCGGTATCTAGTCTGTAAACAGGATGTCGGGACGGTGTTCTTTATAGTCACAGAATTCAGCTTAAAGGCATTAAGTGCTTCTCCTGTATGCCTGCTAGGGATCTTGTTTGAACGCTGTTTATTTGGTCCCTTTTACAACTTTAAGGAGCAGCGTGAAACATCAAATGATGCAAGCAGAATATTGTATTGAGGAGCCGGTTTAGTCTTTAGTTGGTCTTTGTATATTCATGATATGTATATGCAGTGGAGCTGGTCGTGTAAAGGAGATAGTGAGTGTATGGTTAATGAGCCCCCCGTCCGGGGGGGTGGGCTGCGTAACAGCCAGCACTGCGCTGCTCTCTGAATTGCTAGGAGAACCCAGCAGACACATCTGAACCGGTTCGGTCACTGAGGAATCAGGTACTTCAGTGCCTGGCTTGTTTGAGCACGTCCTTCTCAGTCTAGAGTTAAATTTAAGAGATTATACATATTACCCGCCAATCGGTTCACTGTGTCACCCAGCAGATTGGCTTTCGGCAAAACAGACGGTGGTGTCGGTCAAAATCTCTAAATGACGGCACAGTTCAGCAGTGATGTAATGGATCCACCAACATATTTTGATCCGGTACAGATGCTTTTTCAGGCAAACATTACAGTTCGTTATAGTGGGAACAGCCTCGGATCCTGTTTGCTAACTGAGTAGTGATCCAGTGACGTATTATTTTTTTAAAAAATTGTTTTGTATGCCAAAAAGTACAAAATCTTCAACTTTAAAGTAATTAGGGAACGGATAATGATAAACGTAAGTTTTCTGCAGGCAGGCTATTTATATACAGCATGCATAGGTTGCCCTAGTTGTATATGACAAAATGGGGGAGAGGGGCAGTTCTCCAGTCGGAATAGATGGGCGCACCGCGGGGGGGCTTTCTTCATCCATCTCGCCCCCCTCGATGCAGGAAAAACAGCTTCTTGTAACACGCCTCTGGGAGCGGGGGACCCGGGAGCACGCGGGGCTGAGCCGCCGGTAATTCGCGCGGCTTGTCATCTCGTTTCAGCGATCGTGAGTCTCGGAGAAGGAGGGGGGGTAGATAAGGCGTGGCGCCGGACCTCCTCCGACCTCAGCAGTGTTTGTGATCCTGACGCCGCCTTCTATCAGACATCGGTGTGCAGGAATTCACGCGCATGACGATTATTCACTATATATTTTGCGCTGTGCTTGACAAGTACGTGGTTCTATGAGGTAAACTCATAGAATAGTACAAAAGAAAGAAGAAGAGACTTCAGTTGAATTTCCAGCACGCTTTTGTAAAATACACATACAATTTCACAGAAAAGTCCTTAGTGATATTACACCTGCTTAGGCACCTTCGGGGTATAATTCAATCTGCAGCCAAGTTTCTCTCTTACTTTGTACTCAGGCGTGTTTTATGGAATTTCGAAAGCAGAGAGCGTGAGTCATCTCTTGTGGAACAAATTGCTGCCACAGGAAGGCAATTTCCTATTAGCTGGGGAATCTCAGCGTGCCTGTCCCGATCTGTTGCTGGATCTTGGCACTGGGGGGTGATTCCCTCCTTCTCCCGCAAAGTGTGCGTGTGATACGGAGTACGAATTGGCAGGGGCGTAGAGGGGAAAAAGTGGCACGTCAGCTGTCTTCTCGAGTGCATGATGGACGGTCTGGCCCGGACGGCTCCCTTTCATTGCCTCAGCATAGCTTGGCTCCTTCCTCTTCCTCCTCGTCAGCAGTATCAGAGTGAAAGTGTGCAGCCTTTTGCAGTTACGCGGTTCGTTATGAACCCAGACCCGCCGGCTGCGAGTAGGCTAAGCCTCACACGACCCCTTTACCGCAATAGCAGAGGAATAACAATTCAATAAGGTTTCCTGGCTAAAAAACCTTCAGCTTTGAGTCCTCTTTTTGTTAGCAGTATAAATGATCTTTATACTATACTTGCCAGCTGACCTTAAATGCTAAAATATGCGCCGGTAAGATGCATGTGAATCTTTGTGAAATCTGTTTTCTCCTCCTGTAGACAATGACAGCAGTATATCTGCTGACAGCAGTATTGGGAGTCGAAGTCTGGTATCAGCCTGTGGCCTTCGGTTATTACTTTACGGATATTCTAATCGCCGTGGCGATCGGTAAGTGTCCCAAGCCTAAGTGTCACGTGGATCACGAGTCTGTCCCAAAGCGCCGTCCTGCTCATCCCACTCCCCACCTCACCTCTCTGTCTGCCTCACTTTATTATTGTGCTACAATTAAAAGGATTCGCTAGGCTGTTGTGCGCTTACTAGATGCTGCACAAATTACTCTGTATCCCGCTAACAATTATTTGCTCTAGCGATGTTTACCGAATGTTACGATTAAGGTGTGGAAAAGTTCATGGTGTCCAGTCTTTCTGATGTTCCCAGAACTTTAGCCCACTGATGCGATTAAGACTAATAATATAAAAACTACGGAAAGCGTGGTAGAGTATTGAGTAACACTGTCACTTTACTCCTCGAAGGTCAAGGGTTCAAGGCTGGATGGCATCTGTTCAGTATACGCATGTCGCACTGTTACCGCATAATATTTTGATATAAAACAATACTTTTCAGTATTGTTTCAGTAATTCTTCAGGTAATAATGTTGTTGTGCTGACATCGACAGAACCTTTGTTAAAATGTAAAACATGCAAATTAACATTACAGTAAAAACGTTCTCTGCCAACTTGAGAGAAGACCCTCACGTACCATTAGCTAAAGTTCTGGGAACGTTCCCTGTTAGCTGGGACACTGTGCTTGCAGCTGCAAGTACAATGGGATGCAGTTTTTCTTGGGAACTATGGTTCTGATGAGGAATTTGATGCACTCCAATTCAGTGGTAGAAAGTTCTGGTCCAGAAAGAACAAATCCAGATCGTGATTTTGTTTCAACCAACCAGTTGAGTACTCTGTGACTCTTCATGCTCAACTGGTTGGTTGAAACAAAAACCTTGATCTAGATTTGTACTCTCTTGATGTGAATTTTCCACCTCTGCTCCAGTGCCTGTACTTTAACTTAGGGAGAGCGGTGTACACTTAATGTTTCACTAGGGTTAAAGCTTAAACATGTCCCCACATTGTGTGTCACGTCTCTGCTAATGAGGTGTAACCGGATAATGAGGGAGTTTTTTATTTTTTTGCTGCGCTTGAAGGTTACCACACCAAACAGCCTAGTGATTTGGTGCTGGTAATATATTTTTTTATGCTTAGCAAGGTCTAATATGACAGATGATTGAAATTCCATGTTCTGGAACCTTTTGTCCTGTTCATTCCAGTGACATCACAAAGGGTTGACTGCTTTGCATAGAGTCATTAGCACTCATTTATCTTATAAGCCTCATACTTGACTGGCCATTAAGGTGCCGCTGTCATAATATGCTTAATCACTGTGTCAGAATGCTCCGTGATTTGGGATTCTTTTTGTTTTTATGTAATTATTACAGAGATTCATCTTTCAACTGCTTTTTATGGGACTGGGACACGTGAGACTGTCTGTCATAGGCAGCACAGGGTACAAGGCTGGGGTACACCATGGACAGGATGTACATACACACATTTGTAATTTAGATACACCAAGTAGTCAAACGGTATGTCAAGGTTCCCCAGTTCCGGTCCTGGAGGGCCAGCCTGCGACATGGTTTGCAGATTTCCCTGCTCAGACACACCTTATTCTGCTCACCTTCTAATTACCAGGCTTAGTATGTGTGAATGAGTAGAGAAATCTGCACACTGTGTGGCAGTCTGGCCCTCCAAGATCGGAACTGCAGAACGCTCATGTATGCTAAAGGACTGAGGATGGTAAGCAGGGTTCCCAGATAAAACATGTGACACATTCAAGATTCAAGAACTTTATTGTCACTGCGCAAGCGCAACGAAATTGCAATTGTGTCAGCCTCAAATGATACATTACTTTTAAAGCACAATACAAAGAATAAGTAAGATAGAGGTGTAAAAAGAACTGTACTGTAAAGGTACAAATTCTGAGTAATAAATACAATTTACAGGTGATATAACATATAAATATAACTAATCACAGGGCTGCAAAAAGACATCAACAGCAGTACTGCAGTAAGGGTGTGTTACAGATACAGGATAAAAGTGAGTTAGTGGCGTTGGTTGACGTGTGGTTATTATAACATATTGCATATAATTGGTGACGACATAATAGTACACATACTCCAATAGTAGCAGCACATGAGGAGGGCGTGCAAATCCACACAGACAGAGCAGAGGTGGGATTCGAACCCACAACCCTGGAGGTGGGAGGGGATGCTACACACCAAGCCGCGATGCCAGCAATTATTAAAAAATAGCTACGTAAAATGGTGACGATATCTGCGATATGTGTGTGTCAGATGCAGGGGACAGTAAGGTGAACTGGATTTTAACATGGTGGTTTTACCACTCTTATTGGAGGGGGGGGCACACTTCATTGGGTAGCACTGATGCTTCGCATCCCCCAGGGTTAAATTGTAGCCCCTTTCTGTGTGTGCAGTCTGCATGGGACCCCTTCAGACATAATAGACCTGCAGTCCAAAGGCATGCGATTAGCTGAGCTGCTATGTTTGAATCGTTCAAAGTAGCTGATGAGTGTGCCATGCATTGGGCTGACATCCCATTGCGAGCGTCCCCGGCCTTGTGGTATCAGATAAGTGGTTGAAAGATGGATGTATCAGGTACCGTTATATTTGTACGCTTGATTTTATTGGTCACGTGTGGCTGTGTCACAGTAATTAACGGCAAGCTGCCCTTTTGCCACTGGTCTGGCCCCTACTGTTCCCTGTGACCTACTTTTAAAAATCATTGCTGTCTCCATTTCCCGCAAGGGTGACTGTGACATCATTTAAACATTAGAAAATGATGGAAATGCAAGCATCTAAGGAAAACCAGGAACCAATGGGTAGTGATGAGTAAAAGTAGGCTTTTACGGGGAACCAATGGGTA
>JAODLC010000085.1:9502263-9512602 GCA_026781145.1 Hippopotamyrus pictus | reverse complement strand
GGACGTGAGACAGTTTCAGTTTATTGTGAATTGAAGGGGGTTATGGAAGGTGCTCTGGCTCCCCAGTAAGCCCCCCCATTCCCCGCCTTGCCTGCCGTTACAGTGCAGGCTGATCATCTGCCAGATGACTAACACCCGGTCTGAAGCTCTGCACTGGCTGCTCCTGCCTCTGGCTGTCATGGTGGGGGCCATCCTCTCCGGGCTTCTGGCCCACGGCGAGTTCCTGGGGCTCCTGGCCTTTAGCGCCCTGGTGACGCTGGCACACCTGCACTACGGGGTCTGTGTGGTGAGTGTCCTCTTGTGCTCGCCCTGTGTGTGTGGCCCCCCCCCCATTGTCAGGCAGTATCTCCCTGTGGTGAATGTGTCCTCCCTGCACCTCTCTGTCAAAAGTGGACGTGGCAGATTAGACGACGGTTGGGAATGGAATAGTGACGTTTGCGACGTAGAAACAGACGAGCGACGGTAAAGTCTTTCAGGGCAGTCAGTTGGAGGCCTACAGAGGTATAAAGTCTCAGATCGTATGTCTGAAAACCTTTCCTTAACGTAGCTTGAAGTAGGTGTCATGGCTCAGGGCTTGTGTATTCCTTCAGGGGAACTTCTGTTGTACCATAAGATGTGATGCTTCACCAGGCTAATGTGCCCTTGGGACGGGAGGAAACAGATGGCTGCGCTGCCTAAGCATTTCCTGTGGCCGTGTTCCTTAAGCCCAGTCTCTGCCCCCTCCCCAGTCTGAATCTGGCCGCTTCCATGTGCTCTATTTTGCGGCCACATTCATACCAAGAATACGTTAAGGAAACGGTTGCCTAGGCACCCATGCTTAAACCTGATTGACTCCAGAGGCTGTGACGGCAGAGGACGACGCGAGGCCTGAATTGTCAGTCAGAAGCGAACGATAGAATGTCAGGATGAATTTGTGCCGGATGCATCTTTACGCATAACATTTCTGTTCCAAGCTCTGAAAAAATTTCATATGCGTCTGCCCTCTTCCGCGTTCTTTTTCTCTCCAGGGAAAACAGCTGAGTGACCATCTGAATATTTACATATTCTCCCTGGACAAGAAGCACCAGCAGTAGTGCAGACCCCCCCCCGTGCCGCTGACTGTCCAGAGACTGGACCTGTCCAACGGGGCGGCTGAGGAGCGGCACCTCAGAGACGGAGACAATCAGAGGCAGAGACACACACTGCCCGAGAAAAGCATTAGAGCCCCTCTCAGGTAACCAATCAGGAGGAGGGACAGGACAGAAATGCCCTCTGGGAATTATGTGATGTAATATGATACTGGCAGCAAATCTGGCATTACAGATGGAGCTGTGGTTAAAGGCCATGGCACACGGTCACATGGTCATGGAGCAAAGGTCGCAACCATAGCAACCCAAGAAATTCCAAGAAAAGTCTCCTTTTGAGGGTGTAGGGAAAAAAACTGCTTCATTTTAATTCACCACAATACTATGCTGTGGAATCATTATAGTTTAAAGGTTTCTATTTGCTGTGTATGAGCTGGACTGTAATAGAATGTGTCTGAGTGTAGACTGAAATTGTGCAGATTGGTGTATTACTTTAAAGACAACATATTTCATCCTAGCAGACAGTGTTTGCATACAGTTTTCCCAACATTCTCCTGTAGTCTACATGAAAATGGGTCATATTAACGAGAATTTGAACTTGAATTAGATTTTTTTTTTTTTTACGTCTTCCATTCACATATGACAAGCTTTGAAGTTTTAAGGAGATGTACTCTGTTTGAAAAAAAAAAAAAAAAAAGTATAACATATAGGCATTGAAAGTGATTTGTTTTTCTCCAGTATCATATTTTGGCATAGGGAGAAATTATCGACAATTTTAATAATGCAAGCTGTTAGCAACGAAAGGATAAAGTATGGAAACGTGACCTACAATAGTGAACGGGGGTTTGATCAACCCTGGTGCAGTTTATTGCCCTTTGCAGCTTGGTATTCCAGCCTCACAGAACACACGGGGCAGCAGGGACCCCAGGAGGTGGGTGGGGCGTTTTGACAGGGACACTCTGTAGACTACCTTCATTTCTACACGTCATACGGTTTCCAGAGGTCTGTGGCTGGCCCAGCAGTTACAGGTTTAGCCCAGAACCTGCCTACGTTTCTTAGCTCGTTTTGTTAGGCATTAATCTCATGAAAACGTGTAAATATGTGTCAGCGTCACTGAGCGTCTCTGAAACGCAGTGCTGCCTTCACTGCGGATGCTTTTAATCTTCGTCAGGATGAATCCCTGTGTTTTTTATGTAATGATTCTTGCAGCTTTGTCTCTTAAATGGACAGAAAAGCACTACTTTTCCTTTTTAAGGGGGTTAGGGAGGCACTGTGTCATGGTACATAAACAACCAAAGGGACGTCAGTATAGCAGACTGCTCCCTCTGGGACAAAATGCAGTGCATTTTACTCTACACTAATACCTCTGGATCAGAGAACAGGGACGCTGGATGCTCGCAAGCTTCCAGCTTCTCGGAAATGTTGAAATCGCATCGCCAGTGATTTTGCTTTATTCTGTTAAAGACATCAAAGCGCTGGATGTGAATTGGGACAGTTTCTTATAATATACTAACGAATGAGATGCTCTGAATGGAATAAATCAAAGCACATTGTTCTAAATGTTGAATGATTCTAAATGTATCGAAGGTTTAATGATGCATAATGTTAGTTCTTAAAAAATGAATCATATTAAAGTATTTATTGTTAGATTTTGTTTTAGACCAGTATGGATATAGTACGCATATGAACCTTCTCATGTTTTTTAATGTATGCACTATTTGTTCCTAGTATGTCACACGTTTTGGTTCCATTTCATCATAAATATCTAATGGTGAGTTTGTATAAATATTGCATTTCTAAAGAGTTGCCATTTTCTTGAGTCAAATATTATTTGTGGGGTGATTTGTGCAACTCCCCTGCATGTGGTTTTTCCTGGAAAAACAACTGTGTGTAAAAGAGCAAACTTCAGACTTCAGTTTTGGTCAGTAGATGATCACTACAGTCCCTGCTAGGAGCTGGACATCAGGAGGTCACTTCATGTTTGGACTTGTTTGGATGTTAAATTAATTGCGGAAGTTTCTTTGCTCAGAATTCAAAATAAAAAGAAAGATTTGTATTAATGGAGAATGAAGCTCAATAAATTAATGAGACTTGAGGTTTGACGACTGTACCGCTTAATTGGACAGTGCCGTTGTGGTTCGATTCCTGCCCCAGAATCTGAGTGTGGAGTTTGCATGATCTCTTCATGTTCGCCTGGCTTTTCTTCACAGGCTAGATCAGTGTTCCCCAGCTCAAGACAGTCCACGTTTTTGCTCCCATCCAATTCCCGGTAGCAAAAATGTAGACTGTCCGAGGTTGCGCGTGGCCCGGGTTGAGAAACACTGGTCTGGATAGATAGAAAGATACACTTGAAAAGCAGATGCTTGGCTTGTATACTTAAGGATTAGATTCTGTAACATTTTAATAATTCCAATAACTTATAAAATCAGCATGAGAAAATGGACACGTTGCATTTGTAAGTCCATGCCTTAATCCCCCTGTAATTGCTTATTGAATAAACAAAGTTACCATGTAACATACTGATGCAGTGGGCACTGTATGGCAGTATCACATTTTTTTGAGCTTTGCCTGTTGAATATTAGTCTACGTTAGTGTTTCCCAAGCTGGTCCTCGGGGACCCCCAGGGTACCAGGAAGTGATCTGGGAGGGAGCGAAAACATGGACCGACTGTTAGGCTCCTGAGGACCGGATTGGGAAATACTGTTCTAAGGAAAATGATGTGAGTTTCAGTTTATTGTGAATTGAAGGGGGTTATGGAAGGGGGTCTGGCTCCCCAGTAAGCCCCCCCCCCCATTACATTGCAGGCTGATCATCTGTCAGATGACCAACACCTGGTTTAGGCCTGGTATCCTGTCCATAATGTTCCCCTTTTCTGGACTTTTCTCTCCATTATTTTAAGTGATTCCACCATTTTATGGTCACTGAACACTCGGTTCAGTGCTAAGCTTTCTTATTTTTTTTTGGCCAGAGGACAAATGTAAAATGGAGAAGCTCCTGTTTATGTTAAAATCAATAAATGAGAAGTTTTTAGATGTTACGCATCACCCTTGAGCGCTTCTCCAGTGTGCCAGCGATCTGAGCCCAGGCTCCAGGGCATCAGCCTGGGTAGGATGCCAGCTCAGATTGGCGTCTTCAGCTTCACTATGAGCCCATGCTGGAGGACTAGATCAGCGCTTATGGGTGGCCGATGTTACAATGAAGTTTTTACTTCAAGACTTATCGTTACAGTATGTTGCGATACGCTTGACGTTTGGTGTGATTTTCTCATTTTGCAAACTCTTTCCCTCTACCTTTACTTTGAATCGGCACGATTCTCTCATTTGCCTTGAACTCGCCGCTGCCTTCATGCCTTCTGACACTGGTGGGCTAATTAGCCACACGCTGTGTTATTTCAGAGAAGGTGGGCTTCAGAGAAGCACACATTTAAGATGTCCTAAATTCGCTCAAGACAGCATGGGAATTTTAACATTAAACCTTCCCGTATTTCTGGCATATGGCCTAAATTTACTAGCATGAAAAAATGGCTAGCTTTATCCCCTCTTACGTTTGCTGAGGTTGACTATAACAGGATACATTGCTTACTACTCATCTAACATATTAATAGAAAACTAAATGACATTTCAAAGAAAATTGACACAAACCATTCACAACACAGTGTAAACAGACACTTCATATTGTAAAATGAATTCAAAGCAATAATGAACAGAATACAGAAAAAAAAGAGCAAAATAAGTAAAATAGGAAAGGCAACATTTAGCACCTAACAAAGCATAATACTGCGAAGTAACAATACTGCAAATGAGGTTTCTCTGTTGCTATACTCCCTGAGAAAACAGTAAACATGATAAATAATTGATACTAAGTGGGTTTGAAAAAGTATCTTGGCATGGTACAGTATGTGCAGGTCATCAGTTTGAGTATTGAAATTATTAGGGCAACTAAGCTAATTTAGCTCACACTATTTAAGTCTAGTGATTTATAGGGCAGATGGACCTGTAGACAGTAACCAGTGTGCTCCATTTGAAGTGGAATTTAGGTTGGTATCAATGTCTTCCTGTATTTGTCAAAACATCACATTGTCTGGCTTTATAATCACGGTGCTAAGATGCCTTCAGGCTAGTGCTTGTTGAGAAGCGACGATAAACTTGCAATACGCTTGAGAAGAATGTGCCGCTTTTTGTCTC
This sequence comes from Hippopotamyrus pictus, assembly GCA_026781145.1. Taxonomy (NCBI): domain Eukaryota; kingdom Metazoa; phylum Chordata; class Actinopteri; order Osteoglossiformes; family Mormyridae; genus Hippopotamyrus; species Hippopotamyrus pictus. The sequence continues at coordinate 9,507,354 of JAODLC010000085.1, read as the reverse complement.
AAGACAAGTAGTACAGCACGAAACAGGCCGACAGATGGTGGTTCTCTGCTTTTCCTCCTGCTTGCTGCCTGTCTGGCCACTTCATGACAAGCATGGCGTTTGGATCGACCTGAAAAGCTGCATCAGAGAAATGACTGAGCCCCAGCCCATCCAATCAGCAGTACAGACAGAATTACTAATAGCTAAATTCAAAGCACTCCGCAGTGATTTGGCGAAGCAGCCATCTCTGCCTTCTATCTTGATAGCTACACAATTCAACTCGGCAAAACTTCCACCTCTACGATGCACCTCAGGTTAACAAGGTTAGTCTGCATTTATTAGTCAGACAGGTAGATTAGTCGGGTGCCAGAAGCACTTAACTCTCCCTTGACTAAATTTTGGGCTGGAAAATGCATCTGTTGCTTCCTATATATATCAATCCTATGTATTTGTTTATCCTATTTATTTATCCAATTCATCCTTCCATTGATCCCATCTATTCAACCATCCACCAACCTAGCTTTCACATCTGCCTGTTGGGGAGCTTCTATTCCCTCTTCCGTCTCCTCAGACAGCTGGGAATACATGCAGACACTCCCCGGGGCCACAGTGGTCTTTGTTACGGTATTTCGAAGGGTGACTCTTCTTGACTTTCAGTACATTGTTCAATAAAATGTTGAATATCTCATGTAAATTGTTATAAAATAATAAACTTTGTAAATGATTTTGCCCAACTGTACGCTAATGTAAGTGTTCTAAGCATGTTTAAGGTATGCTAAGCTATAATGCTCGTAAGGTTAGCTATACTGTATTAAAATGCATTTTCCCCTTACAATAGGTTTATTGGAACTTAACCCCATTGTAAACTGTATAAAAAATGAAGGGGCTACTCAATGCTGAAATCCTTCAAGAACAGAAAGGTCATTTACATAGAAGGTACAGAGTACAAAAGAGCTTATAAAATGAGACAGATAGACATGCAGAACGTAAGTACAGCATGTGAAGAGAGAGACAGGCAGAGCATGTGTACAGCATGTGAAGAGAGAGACAGACAGACAAGACCGGACAGACAGTGTGTACAGCATGTGGAGAGAGAGACAGACAGACAGACAAGACCGGACAGACAGTGTGTACAGCATGTGAAGAGAGAGAGAGATAGGCAGAGCGTGTGTACAGCATGTGGAGAGAGAGACAGAGAGGACCGGACAGACAGTGTGTACAGCATGTGAAGAGAGAGACAGAGACAGACAGGACCGGACAGACAGTGTGTACAGCATGTGAAGAGAGACAGGACCGGACAAACAGGACCGGACAGACAGTGTGTACAGCATGTGAAGAGAGAGAGAGACAGGCAGAGCGTGTGTACAGCATGTGGAGAGAGAGACAGACAGACAAGACCGGACAGACAGTGTGTACAGCATGTGAAGAGAGAGAGAGATAGGCAGAGCGTGTGTACAGCATGTGGAGAGAGAGACAGAGAGGACCGGACAGACAGTGTGTACAGCATGTGAAGAGAGAGACAGAGACAGACAGGACCGGACAGACAGTGTGTACAGCATGTAAAGAGAGACAGGACCGGACAGACAGTGTGTACAGCATGTGAAGAGAGACAGGACCGGACAGACAGGACCGGACAGGACAGGACCGGACAGGACAGGACCGGACAGGACAGGACAGGACCGGACAGGACAGGACCGGACAGTGTGTACAGCATGTGAATCCACTGCTTTTTTTCATTCAAAGTTGTACTTTTTATTGTAGCAAATCCATCCAAATCTCCTTAGCTTTGAAATGGCAGGTTAAACGTACAAAAACACAATTCACTTAACGGTTTTTTTTTATTAAATATGTAAAAAGATAAAAGCCGGTAGTTATTCACAAAGACAAAAAAATAAAATACTAACATGCAGCAGATTGCGGGGAAGGTGCAATGACTGGCACATTGCGAGGAAAATGTTTTGCATCTAAGGAAATCCCCAATATTTTTTTCTTTTGCTATTTATACCTATAAACAGTACATTTGTTTACATTCCTTTCCATTTTACAAGTAATATATGAATAAAGCGGTACATGAGCAATGGAGTTTAATTATAGTAAATGTACGGAGGAACAGGATCATACTGCTGTACTGTACTTATATTACAGTACCCAGTGAGCGTTCCATGGACTTGTTAAAAATTAAATAAGCAACTCTTATACATTGACTTCACTGATACTTCAATTCCTTGGAATTCGTAATAACTGTCACAAATAAAACGAAATCTAACTTACGAGCTAAGTTGAATTGTTACCTCAACTGCTGCAAAATAATCCCCCATTTACATGGAAATGAGCATGCCTAGTGTACACACAGCCTTCCTCATTCAGTATACTGAAAGTAAAAAAGTCAAATCATTCATTTCTCATTGTTCTACAAGATACACTAACATGATGACACTGGGGGGGGAGGGGGTGGGTGGGAAGGGGGCCTTCGAGGGCCACACTTATTGCGTTCATACATGATGAACAGAACCGTTATGCAAGACGTCGTGAAAACGAGAGGAGGGGGATGAGCTGGGAACGTCTATGTGACACGTGTGAACCCTACAGGTCACAGGTGGAGTGACGCACTGCAGGTCAGAACGCATCCACACTGTCCTCTGTCCCCTGGAGGCCAATGATAGGGGGACACCAGGGGGTACTCCGACGACAGGCACAAAAGCACACAAACGCTGCACTGGGGGGTGGGGGTCACACGTGACAAGCCACTCTATGTGTACGATCCTCAGAGGAAGAAATTGGCTGGGGAGGGAACATGGGGGGTGGGGTGGTAAAATAAAAGCTTAAAACAGTCCTCACAAAAACAAAGGACAGTGGGGGAGTCAGTACTCCTCCTGTTGGGGCTCCTCTTCCTCCTGAGCTGCGTGGGCGGCTTCCTCCCCAGGATCTGCTGCCCCCTCCTGCACAGACAGACGACAGCAGACGTCTCAGTCTCATTCCTCCTGCTTTCCACCCAATCAGCCGCTCAAAAGCGCCTCCCCCTCGATTCACGACACCCAGACTGGCTGACAGCGCAGCGACTGGTATCTACACTCAGACCTGCAGGGCGGCGCCATTGCATCCATAACCGAGATGACGTCTAGTTGAGCGATGACAGAGGGGAACGCAGGCCTATCATAAAGTATAATAAACACGGCTACAACTCTTTATAAAGAGGCATAACACATTACAGCCATGTTTATTATGCATTATGAATGCTCTATGAAGCTCATCTATAATGCACTATAGATATCGTCATAATGCATTATATAGGCCAGTATAAGCCATTATAATGCATCATGAAGAAATTTGTAGTGCACTAAAAAAGTAAAATAGTTATATCCGTGTTTATTATACTTTATGACTGCATTATAATGCATTACGAAGCTGTCTATAATACATTATATACGAGTCACCGGACATTTTGAACCAGTGAGAAGCGAGGGGTGGGACAGCACTCGGCGGGCTCACCTGCTCTTCCGTGGAGTAGAGGACCTCCATTAGCCGATCCACAAACTGAGCACTTTCCTGGCCCTGGTCCTGGCACAGCAGCTCGATCTCTCGCAGCTTGCCAAAGTAAAAGTCTCTCTCCTTCTCCACGCCTTCCAGGGCGAGCTTCAGCGTGTTGACCTGCCAGGGGCGGAGTGGGACGTGGGCGTCAGCCAGCAGCGAGACCCGCGGCTCCTCCCTCAGCTTCACTTACTTTCATTTAGCACACTATTCCCCAATCTAGTCCTTGGGGACCCACAGACAGTCCACGTTTTTGCTAGTACCCTGCTGGGAGCTGGGAGGGAGCAAAAATGAGGACTAACTGCCAGGAGCTTGGAGGGAGCGAAAACATGGACCGGCCGTGCGTTCCCCGAGGACCGGATTGGGAAATACTGTTCTAGGCAAATAATTCTCTCACCAGAAAGTTAACGATACTGCAGGCAGGACGCTATTCCGGTTATTCTACTGGCAGAAACATCTATGGCTGAAAGGCTCCCTTTGGATCTTCGCGCGAGTGCTCTACGGCGCAGTGGAGCGTGACCCTCACCAAACACCCACCTGCTCGTTGAGCTGCATCACCTGAGCCTCCAGCTCTTTCTCCCCCTTGGCCGGGGCTGCCATGGCCCCTGCTACCGCTGGGGGCGGGATCTTCTTGGCGGAGGACGGTCGGGATGTCGGTGTGGAGGGCTTCGGAGTTGCAGCTGCCCGCGTGGCACCTGAAAGACAGTCCGACAGAAGAGTGTCGGCGGGGCGGGGTGAGGCATAAGCGGCATCCACGGCAGAGCTTCTACCAACCCTGCATCTGGGCTCATTCCTCAGTTCTCTACACTCTGCAGCACTTTTCAGACCTGCGGCTATCAGGCTTCATTCCCGAAACACAGCCGCAAAGATAATCCGTCGCCACAAAAGCATAGTGTTACTATAAAAAACAGCACTGCTAACATCAACCGGACAAACTACAGGAAAACAGCTTGAGAAAATCATCACGCACTTAAACAAAAACCTTCACTGCTCTTGCATAATGACCCAAAATGGTTTTTCTAGAGGTATTGAGGTCAGCGTCCATGTTCCTGTTGGCCAGTCCGCCCCATTACGGTGTTGAGACTGCGCTAACCCATGGGTTATAAGCAGGTCATCACTGCACTGATGGGGGACCGCTTTGGTTAGTATGTGAGCGTGAAAAAGCAGTGGTCATTCACCATTCGCGTGCAATGCAGTGTAAATGACCACAAAACAGAACCTGCAGTCTACAACACTGCCGACCATCTGCTTCCATCAGCACTTTGACAAAAGAGGAGAAGGGATACGGGTGTAGCGTATCAATACTAAGGCTGCACAATTAGTTTGGTCGATACTGAGGTTATGATTATTTAACATGATTACTCATTGACTTTGGAAATATGCATCTCTTGAACTTCAAAAAGATTTGAACTCTGAAATACAGCTCTGGTAAGAAAAAAAATTAACCACAGCAAAATGTTTAGATTCACTCAATTCTCGATTTATGGGTATGCTTCTGTGTAAATCGGGGGTCTCAAACTCCAGTCCTGGGGGGCCGGAGCCCTGTGTAGCTTAGTTCTTTCCCTGTTCCACCACAAATGATTC
>JAODLC010000085.1:9491785-9502163 GCA_026781145.1 Hippopotamyrus pictus | reverse complement strand
CAGGTGTGTTAAATGAGGGTGAACCAAAAACTGTGTAGGGCTCCGGCCCCCCAGGACTGGAGTTTGAGACCCCTGGTGTAAATGATACATTTTTTGCAAACTGCAGCCTGGGTCTTCCCTGTTTCTCATTAGTGAAGAGCTTCTTCCTTGATTTATGGGTCTGCAGTCCTGCTTCTAGCAGCCTGTTATGAACTGTCCTAGCAGTGCACTTCATACCACATAATGTTTCCCATTCATTCTGACAGTCACTTGAGGTCCTCCTCTGATTTCATGAGGGATTGTCGGATAAGTTGATGGTCACCTCTGGTATTACAAAGTCGCTTCTGCCCTAAACCTGGCTAGTTTTTGGTCGTTCCCAGTGTCTCCTGCTTCATACTGTTCTTGTGTACCACGATCTTAGAAATGTTGAGCCTGAAAGCAACCTGCCATTCAGTGTAGCCTTTCGGCAGCAGAGCCAGAATTAAACCAGGATTTAGAAAAACAAATTAAAAAAAATATATGAAGTGGTCTCGTCCATATAATTCATCTGAGAAACATAAAAAGTGGCTGGAAACGGGAGCTCTGGGTTTGAAAAACTAGACAAAACTGGAGCATCACTGATATGTGGCACAGTAATCGTTTTCTCTCAATTTTGTTTTGATAATCATTGGAAGCAAAAATCGTAAACGAAATCAAAATTCGATTGCCCAGCTCAAATCGACACCCCAACAAAACCATCCACACGACAAATGCGGGACCCATTTACGCTAATAAATTAATTGAAACAGATGATGCATTAAAGTAAGTAAAAATGTAGATACAAGGAACTATAAGTTTATACTGGCATGAGGTAGGATCCCTCGAATATCCATAATCCAGCCGGGTTGGGTTTCTGCCAGATATCAGCTGCGAAGGCTGTGTCTATCATCTGCTCTACACTGATCTTGCAGAGTACACAGACTGAGCAGTGTACAGTCATATGAGGGGGGAAAAGAGTACGTCCTCAGTCAATTTAAGGTTTAACGTATCAGGACATAATACAAAATTATATGGTCCTTAGCAGGTCTTACAATTAGGTACACACGACTCCAGATGAACAACACATGACATATTATACAGTGTCATTATTTATTTAAAAAAGCTAAGCTAAAATGCAGAATCAGTGTGTGAAAAATTAAGTACCCTCACTGCTTCCATAGGAATTAGAAGGGTAAGCAGGTGCAGCTAATCAAATGCTTTTGACCGATTCATTCATCAGAAAGTGTGACCATCTCTATAAAAGCAGAAGGTCTGGCACTTTGCTGGACTGGAGCAGTCAGGTGTGTGTTAACGTGATGCCGAGGAGGAAAGACATCAGCAATGATCTCAGAGAAGCAATCGCTGCTGCCCGTCAGTCTGGGAAACACCAGACTGGCCATTTCCAAACAACGTCCATCATTCTACAGTGAGAAAGATTATCCACAAGCGGAAAACATTCAAGACCGCTAGCAATCTTCCCCAGGAGTGGACGTCCCAGCAAATTCACCCTAAGGTCCATACAAAAAGCAAGAGCTACATCTCAGACTCTACAGGCCTCAGCATGCTAAATGCTAAAGTTCATGACAGTACAATTAGGAACAGACTGCACAAGTATGGCTTGTTTGGAAGGGTTGCCAGAAGATGCCTCCTCTCTCTAAAAAGAACACTAGGTCCGCAAAGCTGCATCTGAACAAACCACATGACATTTGGAACAATGTCCTTTGTGCAGACGAGACCAAAGTGGAGATGTCTGGCCACAATACATGGTGCCACATTTGCGGAAAACCACATAGCATATCAGCACAAACACCTCATACCACCTGTCAAGCACGGGGGTGGAGGGGTGATGATTTGGGCTTGTTTTACAGTTATGGGCCCTGGGCGCCTGGCAGTCAATGGGTCGACCATGAACTCCTCTGTATACCAAAGTACCTTAGAGGCCATCTGTCCGACAGGTAAAGCTTGGCCAAAACTGAGTCATTCAACAAGACAATGATCCCAAGCACACCAGCAATTCTACAACAGAACCACTGAAAGAGACAAGAATCAAGGTGTTGCAATGGCCCAGTGAGTCCAGGCCGCAGCCCGATTGAAATGCTGTGACGGGACCTTAAGAGGACTGCGCATAAAGAAATGGCCGCAAACCTCAATGAACGGAAGCAGTGTTATAAAGGAGACTGGGCCAAAATTCCACCACAACCATGCGAGACTGTTAATGATACTTCAAGTTATTGTTGCTAAAGGTTGGTCGACAGCCTATTGAATCATGGGGTGTACTTTGTTTTTCCACACACGGCTTCTCCATTTTGGCTTCATTTTTGTTCACCGAATGACAACACGGTGGAATGTCTTGTGTGTTTTACACCTGAGGGTATTATAATTTTTATTGGTCCCTGTGGGGAAATTGTCTTTACGTCTCCCTCAACTTGCTCTTTGTAGAGTAAGCTGTCTGTGAAGGGCAGCCACCTGTTGGGTCGCCCAGGGAGCTGGGGGTTAAGGGTCTTGCTCAAGGACCCGCAGATGTGCTGAGGCTGGGTTTGAACCGGCGACCTTCTGATTACAGACACACAGGCTTAGCCCACTGAGCCAGACGCTGCCACCAGGACCAGATGATACATGAAACCTTAGAACTGAAAAGAGGGCGTACTTTCTTTTTCACATTACTTTATACAAGCAGTAGATACCTGAAGGTTCTGGAGGCACTGAACCCCATTAGACACCACAGGTAGGAGGCACAACGGTCAGCGGTTAACCGATATGCAGAGGGAGCAGAGAGGGAGCATACAGCCAGCATACGGGTCCAGGCGCCGCGGCAGGAAGCTCACCTGCAGTGGGCGAGCTGGCGGCGTGGTGAGACTTCTTGGGCAGGTTGAAGATCTGCTCTCCAGGGTCTGGCGGAGGGATGGCATCCTGCCCCTGCCGGGCTTGCACGGGGTTGTACTCCTTGCCGTCGTAGTTGGCATCGAAAAATTTCTTGAACCACTGGATAAAGTCGAGGTTGTCCTGAAACCGGCCTTTGACCAGTTTCTCCACTGGAATAATCTGGAATGACCATAAAGTCTGCTATGAAAACATCTCTCACATTCCACCACATTACTCTTTTATACATCTTTACTCTTGATGTCAGGGGAATGTTCCCATTTAAAGCAGTGATTCTCAACCCACTCCTCAAGGACCCCTATACGGTCTACATTATTGCTTCCTCCCAGCACACTTGAACAAATCAGATAATCAAGAACCTGCAGTGCTGGACAGGAGCAAAAACGTGGACTGTATGGGGGTCCTTGTGGAGTGGGATGAGAATCACTGCTCTAAATGGAAACACTGCAGGATCCAGCCCCAGGTGGTGATGCTGTCCAGCCCGCTCACCTTGTCCACGTTCATCCTCTTGAAGGAGGCCTGCAGCAGTTTGAAATTGTGGATGTATTCATGCTCCAGCTTCGCCTGAAACTTCACCTTTTTCAGGCTGATGCACCCAGGAAACAGCAAATCCATGAACTGGCAGTAAGCCGCCCCTGAGGAACAAGGGCGGGGGAGCTGGGCTCAGTCACTGCTCTGCAGGCACCGATCGGGGGTCCCTAACACAGCCCCCGCACTGCCTTCACTAAATGGGAAACTGCATATTCATGAACTGGCAGTAGGGGGCCCTGAGCAGTGAGTGCCTGCAGGAGAGCTGGGCTCAGTCACTGCTCTGCAGGCACCGATCGGGGGTCCCTAACACAGCCCCCGCACTGCCTTCACTAAATTGTCCAGCAAAGCCTAATACAGAGTTTACTAAGCCATTAATATGCATGTATAACTGGACGACAGGATCAGCACAGGAAACTGCAGGGGGCTCTAACACACTTAACAGAACCACACACATCCCACATTTATTGTCTATTGCTGACCCCCACTGTAATTTAAAAAAAAAGTCTCTGCTTGCACAGTAATACATCTTTCATAAACCAAGTGGTTTTCCTTTGTTTTTTTCTCCCCCAATGTAATACAGATTTCATTCCATTTTCAATGTGCTCTAAATATTCAGCCATATGTAGATACAAAACGTTGCATTCAATTGAATAACAAGTTATTCAAGTTTTCAAATGTGAACTTTTAATAAGGTGGTTAGTGAAATCTGCACAAAAGAATTCATCTGGAGAATTTGTCAGAAGAAAAAAATAGAAAAATTCTGCCATAGAAGTATATTTTTAAAAAAGCTTGCTATATAGATAATTTATTTCCTCATAAGACTAATTCTTCATGATTAGATTTATCCGACCAAAGCCAGGACAGTTTACAATAACACATCTAATCCTCAAACACCAATCAGAACAGACATGGCATAAGTAGCCAATCGAGTCCGAGTACATATCCAATGAACATCATGACAAATTAGACCTTATCATTTGGGTAACAGCATCTAGGCTAAATAGTGGAACTACAGAAAAAGACTACAGCTTATTTTCACTCTTACTAATCTAGATTTTAAAAGGTCAGTGTAAAATTTTGATCTTTTGCACACCCAAAACCGACAGTCCTTTACTCTGAAAGAACACATCCGAGACAGTACACTACACTACACTACACTACATACATGCTGATACATAAATCAGGATTCACGTCCTCAAGCCCCACGATGTACTATAATCCATAATGCCCAGAGATTCCTTGGCAGGGTGATATGCAGTGACAGTAGCGGTGACGACATCTTGAGCTTCACACCAGGACCCTGCCCTGGGTAAATCACAGTCACTGTGGTGGTTCTGCTGGTTTTCCCCCTCACCATCGCAGACAGACACACACACCCACACACACACAGGTAGCCCCGACTCACCTGAGGACAGCTGCTCCACCTTTGTGTAGTTTAAACAGAGGATGTCGTTGACCCAGGCAGTGATGTCATGTCTGCTCATAGTCTCCTGGGTTATTGAGGTAGAATACACGTTGACCGCCATCCCCCAGCTGCAAGCAAGCACACCACGGCAGCCCATGATCAGCGTGGGCAGAGACAATAAACAGATACAACAAACGGCATGGCTGACGTGCGCCCAGGCCTGTGATCGTCTTCCGATCAAATGACGACAGGGAAAACGTAGGAAAAGCAACGGGCAAACATAGCGCTTCAGGAAGGAGAACGACAGGCAGGGCGAAGTAAAGCTGCTGGTTCCTCAGGCAGCCTTTCTGACCCGTGCTTTTCCACATCACATCATTCCCATGCGTTTCACCAGAAAAGTAACATCCCACCGACCGCTCAGCTTCTTAGCGAAACAAACGCAAAATGGAAATGAGAACTCAATGGTAACAATGTCCACCCATCTTCATTAGTGCTTAGGAGCAATACAGGGTTGACCGAGACCTAGAATACATTGCGCTGAACTGGCACTGCATCTGGGAAGACCTCCTTCATGCTCTGACCCACAGTGTGACTCAGTGGAAAAAGTCATAATCACGATTATTTTTGGTGAACTCAGATCACGATTATTTTGCATGATTAGTCAATGACTTTGGAAATATTCATTTACTGAACTTTTTAAAAAAGCAGTGGACTTTTAACAGTGGAATTCCTTGAACCAAATTATATTCGGAGAGAAACAAATAAAAGGGGCAAGAAAGGGGTGCACTGGACTTATAACACAAGACCAAACAGAAGCATCACTGCGAAACAAAAAGCAGCACCATAATAGTTTTATCTCCATTATTTTGTTTTGATAATTGCTGGCAGCCAAAACCAATACCGAAATTAAACTTCGATCAATTGCCCACAGACAGTACGGAGGACACAGCGATATTAAAAACAAGTCAAATAAATAAAAGTGATCAATGACAGTCATCTCCACAAGGAGTGTGAAGAACAAGATTGCTGCATGGATCTGCAGTGATTTTGCCAGGACGCGTAATCAAACCTCCTGTAAACAAACCACCCCCACATGCCAGTCGACGGCGAGAAAAACGCATGACTGCTTAGCACCCGCTACCTCAGAGCCAAGTGCAGCAAACTGAACAGCTAGAGGGCCTTCTGCAGCAGGCTTGGGAGGCTCAACCACACATTATAACCTTACATTACTAATACCTTACTAATGTCGCAAGAGCTGGAATGCATTCAAGCACCAGAGCAAACGTAGTATTAACGGTTGTCACCGTCGGAGCCGTCGTCGTTCCCCGAAGACGACGGCCTGCTGGTCGGAGCTCTGCTCCTGGGTGCCTGATCCACATGGTAAGGTTCTGTGGAAGCAGCGGTCATGCAGTGTTGGGAATTTCAGGTCCAGAAGCTACAAATCCACACCAAGGTTTTGTTTCTACCAACCAGCTGAGTATGAAGAGCCACAGTCACAGAGTACTCACCTGGTTGGGAGAAACAAAATTTTGGTCTGGATTTGTAGCTTCTGGACCTGAAATGCCCAACACTGCGGTCATGTAACCCGTCAGCCCAAAGGTGGAGCTCCTCCGGTCCCTTGTCAGATACCCCTTCTCCTTCTAACCCCCATGAAAGCACCGTTTAGTCATTATAAGAACTAATTAAAGGGTTTAGCAGCGGAGCCAAACATTACTCCACAGCACTACGCTCAGGATTTACCCATTGGAAGGGGATTTACACAAAGGCCATCTAACACGGCCAAGAACGAATTATTCAGCAGCACTGCCCTGTATCCCTTTCAGAAATGCAGAACCACTGTACTAAACCAATGTACCAAATAAAAAGGAATTCTTCTGAAGCATCGTCCCGAACAGCGTTTGAAGAGCCATCTACCAAACCTGTATTTTATCAAAGGTCATACTGGCCCAGCATATGTTTAAAATGTGCATCAATCAGTCCATTAATGGGAAGGGCCATACTGGAGAAAGAGAAAGATTAAAAAAAATGACAATATATTCTGGATGGGAACACGGAGGCAGCAGGCTGTGACACGACCGTCAGGAATGATGCAGGAATATTGCTGCTGCGATATGATATTACAGGAATTAAGGTTCTTCATGTCTCTCTTAGGCTTTTTATTTACAAGAACACAAATGAGATAAAAGGAGGTGGGAAGACCTCCAGGGTTGGGGGTTCGAATCCCTCCTCCAATTTCTACATGGGGATTTTGCATGCATCTCCTTCTATCTTCTGGGTTTCTAAATTGTCCACAGCGTATTACTAAGTGTGTAATGGGCGGGGGCCCCATCCTGGGTTGTTTCCTGCCTTATACCCATAGCTTCCAGAATAGCCCCCCACATGACCCTGCATAGGACAAGTGGGTATAGAAAATGGATGGATGTTATCACTGTGTGTGTGTGTGTGTGTGTGTATGTGGATTAGGTTTATATTTCATTGCGGATTAGGTTTATATTATATTGTGGGGACCAAAGATTCACAAAGATCTGTGAGTGCAATCAAAAAAAATGTAAAAATGCCTAAAGTCCCGTATCTGGTTTGGTTACTTATGGTTAAGGTTAGGGCTGGGTAGGGATTAAGGTTGTCATGTTGGGATTAGAGTTTTCCCCATAGAAATGAACGGAGAGTCCCCACAAAGATATAATTACAAACCTGTGTGTGTGTGTGTGTGTGTGTGTGTGAGTGTGATGAACTGGTGTCCCCATCCAGCCTTACGCCCCGTGTTATCCGGGGAAACTCCAGGCCCCACCGCAGCCCTGAACAGGATAATCAGTTGGATGCGAACTCCACCTAACTGATGGAGTTTCAGGCGAGCAAATTCTCCCCCTTATGTTCACCATGTGACACAGATTTCAGGGTTAGTCACGCACGCACACAAGAATGAAATGGGCTATAAATCACAGCATAGCTAAAATGCCTATGGCGACAGAGCGCTCCCTACATTCACACTGGGGGCGGCGGGGGGAGCTATCACTGAGATCCGACACGTGGAGGAGGCAGATGTTATAATACACATACTTGTAACATGGTAAGGTGACGACGTTTGTTTTAACGGTTACCCTGGGCCTTGGCAAAGACAGATATGACCGTGTTTGGTTTCATTAAGTGCTTTTCAGCTCCTTTCAAGGCACCTGTTTACTGCACTTGGGACTCACCCTGAAGGGACCTGCCTGTTTACTGCACTTGGGGACCCACCCTGCTCTGCTCTACAGCCAGCCCGCCAAATACACAATGCAACCACAACTTAAAGTGTCATGCTCATAACTGTGCGTCGTGTTTGGGCAAAGCACCCCTCCCCCCGATTTTTTTAAATACTGCCATCTGGGCAACCATCCATCCATCCATCCGTCTAGAATGTGTGGGGAGAAGCCTCAAGCTTATCCCAAGAAGCACAGGGCACAAATCAAGAGACACTGTGGATAAGACACTGGTTCAGGAAGGAAGGAAGTCAGAGTCAGAGAGACAGACAGAGACCACGGAGAACTCAGACGCCAAGCTCTCAAATAAATAAATACATAAATAAATAAATCCTGGCTAGGTGAAACGCACGAAAACAAGGACACACACAAGCCCCACATGCAGACTGGGGGAAGGAAGCAAATTCACAGCCCTGGAAGCACCAGGTCACAGTGGCACCCACTGGGTCAGCAGACCGGACATTACTGTTGGTACAATATACAGTACAGATTTTCCAGTAAACACTGGTACCCTTTACATTTTGGCTGTCAGAAGCATATTCCCCATTTACTACATTCGGTTTGTCCAGTCCCTTTCCTGAAAATAAAACTGGAGGTAAGGATCTTACAAGCTTGAGCCAGAGTCGCAAAGGACAACATAGCAAGAAAACGACTGACAATCGGCAGGAAATCCCCTTCAATTTAAAAATAGAAGATTAGCTTTCAGTTAAGATGAGGAGAAAGATTAAGAGCAGCAGATCCAAGCTGTTTTGGGAAGTAACCTCTCCACCGGCACATTGTGCACAAAGGAACTGAACGCTGCGCGTTGACCTGTATTGTCAAGATCCAAGTCGGAGGAGACGGACACCAGAGGCCCGATTCTGACAGGGTACTTGACAACTGGATCATTACAGGCTTTGCCATGCATTTTAATGTAGTGGTGGGTACTATTCATTAATTTTAAACACGAATGTTTTCCAGGTGAGTACTTTAAGTCAAAGCAGTACATAAGTACACTATTCCAATTATCTCTCCTGGAAGCATAAACAGTACCCAGTACTGTGCCAAAGGAGGATGAACCAAGGACAAATTAGTATTCTTGTTAATTTAACTAAAACCACCACAGTACCGAGGAAATTAAAACCCACTGTGCAAATCATGCCTTCAGACAACTCGTATCCATAGTGCAAGGACACAACCTTGAAGGCAGGCACTGGCTATGGTATCTTGGTGCGGATTGGTGCCAAAAACGGAAAGTTCCAGTGTCACTCCCAGGATGGCCATGGAAAAGAAAAGAAAGAAAAAAAAAAAAACGACCCTTTTTGGCACATTGAATGTGGGCCAAAATGTTAAGAATTTGAGAAATGCTTGCAGTTAGCCATTTATAACATGTATCTATAATGTCAAAAACTACAAAGCCTTTCCAGCAGAGGCAAGGGAAATGAAGCAGGTAGTGCATACACTAAGCAATTCACCTAGACATTTCTTTAGCAGAAAACGTTAACAGACACTTACCCAAAACAACGTACGATTGAGAAAGCAGGGTCAGACGGTCCCTAGAGTAACTGGGGATTAGGGTCCTTGCTCTCGAGGTCCCCACAATGGCATTACTGTGATGACCAGGGGATGTGATCCAGTGCTCTAACTCGCTGAGCCACACGCCATATTACCAGAAACACTTCAGTGAGTTGATGCTATTGTTTCACTGTTACATTACCGTTTGCTTACTAGACCTCAGTTATTGCGATTTTAAATATTCAAGCTAAAACTTGGGAATAAAACGCAAACAACAAAACTAGCACTGTACTTACAGAAAAGCAAAACATCAAAATGCACGCGACCTATAATCACTGCACAGAAAAGAATCTGTGGGAGTCAACTTTGTTTCTGAATCCAGCGTCCGACATTGTTGGGGTCTAATGTCAGTCAGACGGAGGAGCACAACATCCCCGACTCCCTGCATTGCCTTAGCCATGCCAGTGTGTGCAACAAGGGCTGGTCAGTCCTCTGCTGGAGATGCAGCACTGGCTCACTGCAGAGAGATTAGCCAGGTCCTGATACACCACAGACAGCAGATACTAACGCTGCAGAGAATCAGCGATGGGCTGCAGAGCAGATGGAAGCCAATACAGCGCATTACCTTAAAACACCCCCACACTCCATTTTTCTGACAGCAGGGCAAAGGTTAGCAGGAGCCCAATTCCAGCCACACTTAACCCCCGCCTGGGTCGGCTATGTACACGTACATACACACATCCCAGCTAACTGACCTCAATCACACACACACACACACACACACACACACACACACACACACACACACACACACACACACACACACACACACACA
>JAODLC010000085.1:9480096-9491685 GCA_026781145.1 Hippopotamyrus pictus | reverse complement strand
ACACACACACACACACACACACACACACACACACACACACACACACACACACACACACACACACACACACACAACATGATCTGTCTGTAAAGGCTTCAAGACCAGCACTCTCATGCTGCTTTGCTGTGGCCTTACTGGATCGGCCCAGAGACGCATTTCTGGTTAAATCCCTGGACAGCTCTTTCACGATAAACAGAAAAGGGCTCCGTGGCTGGGGTGATAGATAGATAACAGGTCGTTGGTGGATAAGCGGAAGGGGGTCAATGCCTTGCTGTTGCCCCATACCTGTAAGCCAGAAACAGCTTTTTGAGTACCTTCAGTGTGACCTCCCCGCGGCCAATTCAGGGTCCGCCCACAACCTTAAGACAAGCTGTTCAGATGAACGGGTGAGTAAATATGAGGGTTTGTGCGTGTTCCTTGTAAAGAAGCATTGCTTGGTGCTCAGTTGTGTCCTGCTTAATGCCCCATGTCTCCAGAGAAGCTAGCAAAAGTTTTATGATGCACACAAACGCTCAGATAGTACATACATTCATCTTATGCCCAGATAATGGCTGCATTGCCCCTAATGACATGTAAAAGGATGATAAATAATAATAATAAAAAAAAACTTAACTCTGCAAAACCTCCATGGAGTACAAGCAGGAGTGAACTTTATACTCAAATATTTCTAGGGATTGATTTTAAGGTGATAGCGACAGAAAAACATGGAGGGCTTCGCTGGAAAGCAGGACATTGGTCATTTAAAATAAGGCTATTGGTTGGCGGAAAAAGCGACTAACGGAAGATCATGTAAGTCAAAATCAGTCAGAATCTGAATGCACTGGTAAAAGCACAGATGCTCGCACTAATATCAATACGTTTAACTGGGTAACATTTAAATTGTTAAGCAGCCAATCCCTGGAGTTGTGCCAAAACAATTTAAAAAAATACACCTTCAGCGCTACATCTACGGATCACTAGTTATGTGGGGAAAGTTATGTTGCCAGTGGCCAATGGGTTTTGACAAAAAAAAAAAAAATCTGTCATGAATTTCTGATGAGCATAAGCCAAATAGAGTGCTCCGGAAAACTGAGGGGGCTGGGTTGAAGGGGGAAGAAGATGAATTGCAGATCTGAAATCTCAGTGGTATTTTTTGGTCAAAACCCATTGACCATTGGCAACATAACTTTCCCCACATAACTAGTGATTCGTCAACAAAGTACTGGTGCAAATGCATAAACAGTGACTTATCGCAGCCAGAACGTCGCAAACTCATAAATAAAGATGTATTATTAATCGTAATTGTAAAATGAGAATTGTACTCATGAAACTTAGGCAGCGACCCTGAATATGGATCTGCGTTTCATAAAAGTACAAGATCGTCGTCACATTTAAGTACGATTACTTGAGATGCAAATTTAGCTACCTACGCCGACGAAACGATAGCACGTTAGCGGCTACAAAGTGTCTAAACTACTCTCGTAAAATGAGAATCTGTAAACCTAGAGTGCAACAGGTAGAGTGCGAAACTGAATGTGTGAATCTCTTTGGAAATGTCACAGCAGATGCATACTTGCGAAATCTTTGCTTACTAGTCAAGTTACAGATATACACATATGATTTTGGATCTGCAATTCTTTTTTTACATAGATTTACGTCTAAAGTAATTGTATCTCCATAGTCGATCATCATCATCTACCAACTGGTGTACCAAATACAAAATGCAACATCGGCATCACCTATTAAAGACCAAACTAAAGTGTTTCGTAGGTTACAAAATTCACAGTTAATTTCAGCTTGGCAAGAAGACGGAGGAAACCACCAGAGTGTGTGCTGTGAGATGATTGCACTAGGGCAAATTAACCAGAGGGCACAATTAGAAGTCAACAAATCTTTACCATCGCACACAGGCCACCGTTTCACAAGACAAACCAAACAACTTTCTAAAACGATCACATATTGAACCTAACTAATAATGCAAAAAATGCAGCCTGGGACATAAAGTTCATAATCACAATTCCAAATGAAGTGGGATCTACGTTAGGTAGTAAAGTATTCGGTAAGGGTGAGGGATTAGGGTAAGTGTAGTTCTCTCACACTGCTGGGGACATGGAAATTGCAAACAGATCACTGGGTTTAACAGGGTATGCAAGTTATGCATTAAGAAACAGCTGAACAGAATACTATGCTCAACAATAGTTGAATACTATATACTGGACTGAAAGGTCTCCCAGAATGGCAAACAGCTAACCATTTCTTTTTATTTACCCTCCCTGTATGAGAAACACTCAAAAGCAGCCAGAAAACAGAATGACATAGACAGAGCATCCTGTGTCAAGTCTAAGTCTATCGCCAGACCAGGAAAAAGACTGCTTACTGTACTTCAAATTAGCTAGTTAGCTTGGAATTGTCACTGAAGTCACAAGCAGTCATACCAGGCAGAAGGTTTTCTGCTAATTACGAGGTTTTTTTGTCAGATGAGTATACTTTATTTCAACAGTGAAAGGTCTAAATGCAGAAACCACAAGACCTACAGTAAGATTTTTGCTTACTCAGAGCAAAACGATCCAGTGACGCATTTGATATCTGCAGAATCAAATTATCAACAACTTTCTTGGGACATTTTTTAAGGTTCTGCTTTAACACCGTTATGACCTTCAGTTCTATTATTTGTGCAGATGTTGGTATTCTTGGTGCAGTTACTGATGATCTTGCGTTTGGAAGTGCACGTCATGCACGTCGTCTTTTTAAGAGGATGATGTGACAAATGAGCAAGAGCTGAGCTCCATTCATTAATGCTGTTAGTGTCCGTTTTCAGTTTTCGTTAGCAGAGTTTGCACGCTTTTCCACTGCACCAAGTACCGTACTTTCAGTTCCATTGACTTCCAGTCAAGGACCAGCACCAAAAATTCCAGTACTTAAAATGTCAAGAAAATTGGGGTACTTTTTTGGTACTTTGGGGTAGGACTTAAAATGCTTTCTTTGTCAATTCATTATGCAAATAGCCTGTCTATGAAACGCAATGTAACTGCCATCCTGAAATAAGATGTTTTCTGTGTTCAGGCCAAAGCAAAAAAAAAAAAAAAAAAAAAAAAAAATTATAAATAATAATGGATGCAAGGACAGAATGAAAGATCCAAGCTTAAATTGTGATCTGGTTGGAAGAACAGATACAAAAAGATCAGGATGGCATAACAAGACATTCATTATTTTGTACAATACACTAGGACAGCACGGTATAATGTTGATGCAATAAATATAGCAGTATTCATAAAGCAAAAAATGAGCACAACATAAATTTCTCATCATCCAGTCTAGTAGTGAATTAAACAGCAAGGATGAAAATGATGACTGTCCCTGAGAATGCATGCAGTGATCGTGCAAAGCAGCGAAGGTACCAGTTTTTACACCAGTGGGAAACCAACACCTTGAAGTACTGTATTTTTGGTACTTTCTTGAAGTACCAAAAGTATGGTCACTGGTGCAGTAGAAAAGTGCCCTTAGATTGTTGTTTTCTATACAGTACTTTAAAGTACCTTGTTTTAATTTTCTGTCTGCACATACACACATCAGTCCACGTGATTAACCATTATGCCATCTTTTTAGTAACCTGTATTTGTTAAATTTTTGTCTGTGACCTCTGGTTTACCACGCATCTCGACAATCCATTGATGTATCATCAAAAGCTTGTATTGTAAGGCCATACATTGTTTCCTCTCCTTTGTGTTTAGGCCTGACCCTTGACGAGCAATAGCAACATGTGAGCAATACAAACTGAGAAAGAGATCTTAGAGATCTTTGTAGGTATTATGATCTGGTTGGTGATTTGTGCCACAACCCAAAACCCTGAGAGGCTGGATCAGGTGTACCCTCTGAATACTTGTTCACCGTGGACTTTTCATTCTTTTACAAAGCAGGAGGATTGCTACCTCTCAGAAGTAGTATTCCAAGGCAAAACCAATGGGAAACAACCACCGGAGACAGGTCTGGAGGTATCTAAGTATCGCATTTCGCATCTTAGACGCAGCTATACAGATTGGCCATTTGAACTCTGTAAAGCAATTATGATCACTGCCAAGCCAGACTGCAAGTTGTCCACAGACTGTTCGCAAAATGAAACACGTCTGGAAGCACGTGTGAGCCAGCTAACATGTGCACACACGTGCTTGCACACACACACAGTGCTGATCAAAGAAATACTTAGAGTGAATAACGGAAAAAGCTTTCACTTGTCAATCTAGTTTTTCCACCACCACATTCTTAATAAAATACTTAAACTAATTATCACATTTAGATCCAATAATACCTACTTATGCTGAATACAGCTGAATTCTTTTGAGTCATAATGGAGTTTGAAAGACCATTTGAAACTGCAAATATAAATCCTAAACTGACAGATATTAGTTTAAAAAACAAAATCTCCCAGTATTTATCGCTCAGCTAATTCAAATCTATTAAAACAAAGCAGCTGAGGTATGTGTCCTCATTCCCGTATTTGGTTAAATCAGTAGCCAAAAGGTTTACTTCTCATTTATTGAGCTGAAAATGATACGTGTGAATGGAATATACTGGGTAAACTCGGGAGTAGTTCCAGAATCAGCCACGACACAATGAAAGCATATAAAACATACTGTTTTTTCAGTACTTAATGACTTCCTCACTTTAACACATTCTGACATCAGAAATATGTAGTGCCAGTTCAGTAGCTGCAATGGCCTGACATTCCAAACAGGCACACATGTAAATAGATAAGCAATCAAGCAATCATAAGATCCTGCTCATATCCGCTGCTAAGCTAGGAAATCCTGGCAACTACAACACGATCTATTGATCCCTGACCTCCAACTTAACATGCCTGAAGGATGCACCATATCCCTACAGATACATCATAAAACCCATATCCACACAGACACACAAAATGCAACAGCGTCATTAACGACTGTCAGAAGCCTCAGGCTGGGATACGGTCAACACTTTCTAAGGTTACCCCCCCCTTGTAATCCCATCCTCCTAGCTGGGCTTCTGATCTTCATCGCTTTATTCCTTACCGCATTTGTCACTACATTCAAGAGAACAGGCGTATCATTGCTTTGTTGATTAAATGTTTTTTTTTTGTGTGTTGTATTTATTTGTAAATGTTGTCCTATAGCATGAACCGAGTAAGCCCGACCTATTGTCACTGTTTTCCAATTGTATTCTGCATCCATATTCTGGAGGTAAACAATGAGACATCTCATATTTCAGAAGGAGAGCATCGCTGTGTATTCGGCGACGTTTGTGTTCTCCGTTTCTTGTTGGATGCACTTATTTGTTCAGACGTATCTTACTTTATGACAAATGAGTAATTGCAGGTTTACATCTCTTATATGCATTGCATTAAGGGACATGTGCTTCAGATATCAAGATGCAGACACTTCATTTCAATACAACTTTATGCGTATCCTGCAAAAGAGGGTCTTTCTGCCCTGGCTGTTTCCCTTGCCTATGCTCCCTTGGGGTCCTTGGGGATCCCTCCCCAACAATCCACATTTCTGCTCCCTCCCAGCACACCTAAACAATCAAGCAATCATGAACACCAAATATCTGGTGCAGATGTATTGGGCGCTGGGCAGGAACAAAAATATGAACTGTCTGGGGGGTCCCTAAGGACTAGGCTGAGAAACACTGCCCCAGGCTAAAATCACGACCCTCTAGCAGAGAAGCTTTTGGAAGACGGAATGCTCTTTAACTTGCTTTTGAGATCTCTTTTTATGAGCGGTAGTCAAAGCGACAGTAACACAGATGCAGTCTTACAGATGTGATGGACCTTTGAGGGAAACTAAAGCATGAGAAGTTACAGGAAAACCTGTGGGAGCCTGAAAAGATTTTACACTTGCATTTAGATATACTCTACTTAAAAAAAAGATTCAGAACAAGTTATTTACTGCAAGCTTAATATAAAGCATTAATTATGGAAAATGCAGACAATAGACATGGTTACTTAATGTACTATTTACCTCACACAACTGTGTCTACTAAATAAATGCAAATAGTTATCCCAAATGATTTGCACTGCTGTTTTAGGACATGTCTTTTAGAAATATTTATATTCCATTTCAAAAAAATTTTAACCATGGCTCTTTAATAATTAAGAGATGACAATGAGCTATAAAATTAACAGACAAAGATACAAAGGTACGCTGTATCTTCAGGACCCACTTAGACTCCTGCTATCCCCAAAAGAATCACCTCTGCATTAAAAGCCACCATTTACATGAAGCCATAAGGCCAAGTGAAGCCCAGTACAGCTCAGACGCAGGTGGGAAGACTGATAATGAGAGTAGGTATGCTCCGGTGACAGCAGGCAGCATGCGTGCGGCACATGCAGGGAAGATGGCTGGAGAGGGTCCATAACCTCAAGAAGAAAACCAAATGCGCTAGCAAATCGGCCACCAAGTCAAAGCTTACAGACAGAATAAATAAAAATTTAAGCTGATGGATGGGTACAAAAAAATGTTTTTAATGATTTTTTGTAGTCATTTTTCTAGATAGATCAAGTATGCACTTACAGTGGATTGATGACATTCTATATGTGATCCTTTCAAACATGATTCATAAGGCAGCATAAAAATTAACAACCCAAAAGAATTTACAAGAAAAAGACTTAACTTAAAAATTCAATTTTAGATCATTGCAAAAAAAGCAAAAATTGATTTATGCAAGCCAGTTCGGCGTTTAATTTTATAAATGAATCTGTTGTGTTGAGCAGGCATAAGGATTGTGATTTATGCTTTAAAATTATTTTTAAGCCATAACAATCTTTTTTTAACCTGTTATTCTGAAGATATGCACATTCATTTCATTTAATAATAAGGCTACAAAAATTACAATTATCCATTAACGGTACATGCCTGTCTAAACATGGAAATCAGTATGTTTTACTTGTGGCATTAGAAGGTATCACATTAAAATCGTCATTAAAGCAGCAGTTCAGATATGTGTGGTTGCTACCTTGTAATTCAAAGTGCTCAATATTAAACTGGGCCATAAAACCATAAATTTACAGCATCTCGTCACTTACACTAGTCGCACGTGGGTTACTCGTTAATTTAGTGGATTATCCTTTGTCTTCAATAGGGCCCCTGCTAGCAATCAGCTGCAGATGTGTGTGTGCTGAACTTCACATGAATGGATGGATTTCATTATGCAAGCCTGTATATTTATTATTACAATGTGGCGATAGCAAAAAAAAAAAAAAAAGTGTCAACTTAAGGTCAAAATACAGATTTTGGTTCCCCCAGAAAGTAGACTTTCAAAAAAATATGCTAGAAAAAAGTGCCACATCAAATAATTGTGAGTAGCCAATAACAGAACAAATGAGCCAACAAATATATAATTAAAAAGTTCCAAATTTCAAGCATTCACTTCCTTCCTTTAATGAATAGTTACATGTACACCAGTGACGATGCCAAAACTGTGGTTTACAGTAAATCCCATTCTACAAACAGGGAGTCCAGTGCAAAGGCATCAAAAAGCCAGCCTTAGGAAAAAGAAAAGTGCATTTATTATTAAATGGCTTGGCAGACAGCCTCGTTAAGAGCTATTTACTCAGCTTACAGTGCTCACACAACCTCAGCCAGAATTACCAGCCTCTTTTATTCTTATTCATTCTCAAACTTCATTAATGGCCAAGACTAAATAAAGAATATGGGTTAGCCAGATTTAAGTAGTAATGCTACAATAAAACAGTAGGCACAGATAATCAATATGAATGTTAACAAATCCAAAGTAAATGACAGGAAAAGCTCAAAGAAACCTTGCAAAAATGGTTTCCAAAAATCAACGATTATATGCTGGGGAACATCCACGTGCAGTCAATGGACAAAGGTAAAAGAACGGCCAGAATTTCAACAGATTTTATAAATGTATCATTTGCAATATAGGGAATTATATATAACAAAGTAGCAATCACTGATTATTTTCCTACAGAGGGAGAACGACTTACATATCCTGACAAAGAAATGTATACGTTACTGCATGCGATGCTGTTATGTTTTGACGCGACGCTCTATTAGGATAGACCTGTTATACTGCAAAGGCGCCACTATCAGCACAACAACGCAAATATCTTAATTGTAATAATGATGTGTGGTAATTCATCGTGCATGTATCGATTTAATACTTGTTTGGGCGAGATTTTCTGCAAATCACTGCTCAATGAACTGCGCCAATAACACAAGCCTGCACTCTTCAGCACCTTAGCGTATTTCAATAAGCAAAAAAAAAAAACATGATCAAACACCCCTAACAGCATCATCTATCCCCATTTAATTGCAGACACTGCAATCCTATGCTTGACCACGACTGCAGATGAACAGACTGGCGTTTTAGGGGATGGATAGCCTTATTTCCGCCATCACTGTTTACAAAATGGCAGTGTAAATATTTAAATAAGTATGAAGGCGCGTCTTCCAGTGCAGCAGCAGTGGAAAGCGGCGATCAAATGCATGCACGCTTCATATTGCTTTTATTTCCCTTTCTAAAACAGCTGACACACATAGGAACCCAAAGCCATGCATGACCCATCGAAAATATATCTACCAAATAGTGACAGAAATTAAACAATCATTTGCATTGATGCTGAACAAAAAAGACGGTTATTTCAGGGTGAGCGCATGCTACTAATCCCTCCGTTATTACAGACCGACGATGCAGCTACAAAAAGGGGGTTTTCCTTTTCCTAAAACGGGATAGGGTTACGGTTATAAAGCCCAGTGGAGGGTTTCACGCCATTCGCGGCCTTTCGGGGACCACCGCCATTAATGTGAAGGCGAGGAGCAGACACCTCCGTGGGAAATGATGGGGGGACACGGCCGGAGGAAGAAAAGGATGGAAATGAGGAGGAAGAAGAGAAGGATGGGAAAGGAGAAGGAAATACGCCCATTGCGTAAGCCGGGCTTTTGGAAGAAAACGGGGCTGGGCGAGCTGTACAGCCGTCATCTTATTAATACAGCTGCATGCGATAAAACGTGACAGTTAATCGCCGAGCATCCCCACTCGACGACGCCCGCGTTCGGCGCTCCCCGCAGCCCGCCTGGCCGCCGGCCGGCCGTTCCTCAGCCGCCGGATTACCTGTAGGCGCGCTCGCCTCTCACGGTGTTCTTCCTGTACGGAATGATGTTCGTTCCGTTATCTTGGATGATGTCGTTGTTATTCTCTCCATTTGGGGACAATGCTTGGGTGGGACCGGGCATTGGGGCTCTCCGAAGGCGGAACGGATTCCTGTGAGTGCGCAAAGCGGGCTACGTGTGAGCGCCTCGGCCGCTGCTGCCGTCGCTGCTGCTGCTGCTGTTGTTCGCTCGCTCGCTCGCTCTCCACACCACCAGCTCCTCAGCCGCTCGGCGCGCGGCGACGTCACGCGCACCGGCGGTCATGTGACCGCGGGGGTGGGGTTCCCCATGGCAACGGGCGAATCCAGCCAATGAACGCCAGGGAGAGTCAAGCCCATCCCGATCGTACTCGCCAAATATGCCAAAATAGCAATGGCGCTCGTCCAGTTTCGCCGTCTTATAAGCCGAAAACCGGCGCGTATCCAGAGTCCTAACATCAGCTTTGTTAACGAGAAATTTCTATTCCAGACAACAATTTCCGAGTTGTTGGATTTTAACCGATCGTACAAGCACCAAATGCTAAACCGATTACTGCTTACTAAATCCACTAGAAGCAAAATCCGGCCCAGCAGTAGTAAAAATCAAAACAAGATCATTTTCATTCTCAGCAGTAGCAATAATGCATCACGGTACATATATGAATGTAAAGAAAATTTAAGTATTCACAATAAAGCAATGCAGATTATATTCCTGTCAACTGTGCCACCTAACGGACCTCTGGCCGAAAATACAACATAACTATCTTTTAGTCAAGCGAAATACACACCCATTCAAATCCTTCTCGCTAACACACGTTTATATCCACCGAGATAAAACGTACTTATGCTTGTACGATATATTTACATTTTATTGTACAAACACAGTCTGCGCTGTTCTGTAGACCACAGGAGGAAGTATGGCTTTGTATGTAATCACTGTGTACCGTAAGCACTCGTTACATTTCTGTTAATTTAAAATGATCAGTTAATAGAAAATCATGTCCACGGAGCTGATAGTTATCTTAACATTAGTTTAGCATGTTTTAGCGGCCAGTTCTTTATATGCATAGTGATAGTAATATCTAAACCCTTAATTTCAGGATTTGAATTTACAGTTCAGGTTCAGGACTGTAAAAGCTAGTAGACATTAAGAAAGACAAAAATTATATCTGCAGTAACGAAAATCTAAGAAGTTAATTAGCACCTCCAAGTGTTCAGAAACTTCCATTGCGCTTCAGGCAAACCCAATATAGTACGCATTCCTGGCTCATCCAAGAGAACAAATTTAATACTTCAAACTAAAGCCTTTCAATGCCACATTTAATTCTTTATTATGCTATTTGAAACTATACGTGGAAGTCATAAATACACGCACGCAAATACGTAACACAATCGCATTATACGGTTATCCAGCAATTCAATGTTTGCCACCCTATGCCAGGCAGTCCCAGTAGCGATCCAGAGCTTAGGAAAACAAGTCAGACTGGAAGTTTCGTCATTACTAGGAAGATTTTAGATTTGCAGGCAGAATTACATATCCCACAGACTAACTATCATTATCATTATTATTATTATTATTATTATTATTGACCTTCGATTACAATGTGTTGCCGCACCTATCACACAAACCACCTCAGGGATGAGAACCTACGTGCAGCTCTACAGCGGGTGATACCTCAGCACCACACTAGTCCGAATGGACCAGTGAGAGGTTTTTTCCAGTGGCTGGAGTTCCAATCCTGCCACCAACTCCCAAAATTCCCCTGCACATTAGAGCACCTACTTGCAGGCCCGGTAGAATAACATCATACCCAGGATGAAGCAACTGCAGGTTAAGGGCCTTCGCTCAAGGGCCCAACAGTGTAGGATCACCCTTGAAATTCACGGGATTCGAACCAGCAACCTCCCGACTGCTGGTACAGATCCCTAGCCTCAGAGCCACCACTCCGCCCGCAACAGGAGGAAATGGAGAATAAATCATGAACTTTGACTCCAAGCAGCCTTAACGAAACAAGAGTAAACCCTAGAGTCTGAGTTCAGACAAAAGTCGGCTTTCTGGTGTCCCAGGGAAGTGGACAGGTCCATCTCTAGGGTGTCAGAGACAGGCAAGCTGAAAGGGCAGCACCCTGACACAGGAGTCCCAGCTGTCGTTCAAGTCCGAGTTAAGCACTCTGGCAAACCATGTCAGGAAAAACTCCATGTAAAAATGGAATAACTTAAATATAACAGTATGGTGCCCTGCAGTACATAGCAATAATGCTACTTTTGTCCATATAGTGTAAGTGAAAGCATTTAGGGACAACAGAAACTCAGCCACAAAGTGTCAGCCCACATAAAGCAACAGAGCTGGGTCACCGAGTGCTGAGGCACAAAGTGTGTAAAAGTCGCCAGCAGTCTGACTCAGTAAACTGCAGAGTTACGAACTTCCTCTGACATTAACTCCAGTACAGAAACTGTGCTGGGAGCTTCATGGAATGGGCTTC
>JAODLC010000085.1:9393070-9422367 GCA_026781145.1 Hippopotamyrus pictus | reverse complement strand
CAGCCATCAAAGCTGCCCTGCTCCCAGAAGATCAGCCATCAAAGCTGCTCTGCTCCCAGAAGATCAGCCATCAAAGCTGCCCTGCTCCCAGAAGATCAGCCATCAAAGCTGCTCTGCTCCCAGAAGATCAGCCATCAAAGCCGCCCTGCTCCCAAATCAGCCATCAAAGCTGCCCTGCTCCCAGAAGATCAGCCATCAAAGCAGCCCTGCTCTATGGTGATCAGCCATCAAAGCTGCCATGCTCCCAGATGATCAGCCATCAAAGCCGCCCTGCTCCCAGATGATCAGCCATCAAAGCTGCCCTGCTCCCAGATGATCAGCCATCAAAGCTGCCCTGCTCTCTGATAACCAGCCATCAAAGCTGCCCTGCTCCCCGAAGATCAGCCATCAAAGCTGCCCTGCTCCCCGAAGATCAGCCATCAAAGCTGCCCTGCTCTCAGATGATCAGCCATCAAAGCTGCCCTGCTCTCAGATGATCAGCCATCAAAGCTGCCCTGGTCCCAGATGATCAGCCATCAAGGCCAATGTGCCACAAAACCACGACCAGTGTGCCCGTGCCTCAGCTATCTGCTCCAGGGTGCCTGAATGATGTCCGCCCAGTGTCACTCACCCCCATCGTCACCAAGTGCTTTGAAAGACTGGTTTTGATTCACCTCAAAGCCCTTAATTCTTCCAGCCTGGTTAAAAAGGGGCAGCAGTGTCTTTATTTTCTGAGGAAGTCCATCCGTCTCCTCAGATCCTGGCGAACTTCTACAGATGCACTATTGATGGCATGCTGACCAAATGTGTTATGGTATGGATTGGCAGCTGCTCCACAGGTGACAGGAAGGCTCTGCAACAGGTGGTGAAACCTGCCCAACCCTGCTTCCGGCCATCGCTGGCCTTCAACGCACACGATGTCTGAGATGGGCCCGTTGTGTTACTGGAGATCCTTCAACACCCCAACCACGGACTGTTTGCTCTCCTCCCATCAGGAAGACATCACAGGAGTTCAGGATCAGCTTCTCCCCCCACACTATCACCAAGCCTAACTCCCAAACCCTACACTACCCTACCCCCCCACCATGGACCTTACTATAGTACTTACACTGTTTACTTTTTCCATCGGATCTGTTTTGCACATAGTAATCATTTGCAACTGCCTGTACTTACAATATATAATGTATAAAATATTCTTTCAACCCAACTGCATTTAACTCATGCATGCCATAAGCACCCTATTTGTGAATACTGCCGAACAGTAAGTTATTTTTATTTTCCGCATATACTTCATGTTGCAAAAAAAGGGATATCATGCTATACGCTCCTACACGTAAATATTGACTCAGCAACACTTTATTCTACTTTGTACTATAATTATTTGTAAATGTTGCCTTGCAATCCATTTTCTTCCAGTCTGTATATAATTCAGGTTTACATAACCTTATATAATTTATTTACATCCCCTCTAAAAAGTACCTTTTACTTCTGCTTAGATGCAAAGCTGCATTTTTGTACTTGAACTTGTGCAGTGACAATAAAGTTAACTTTTAATCAAGGTACTTTACAGTACAGAACCTCAGGCAACTCATGAGCACACTTCCCATAAGGCTACAGGAAGAATAACCCACCCAATTAACCTGTGATATGCGAGATGAACGTCGCGGCAAACCTGAGGCCGTCGTGCTTTGGACAGAGCTGTAGGCAACTGAACTATTCTGATAGGCTGAAACATGAGGCATTTTGACGTATAGCTGCTGATTGGTTAAGTACATAACATAGCCAATCATCCGCCTAGGATCTTATGCCTTCTTAAGCTGGCGCCAAAGTCTGTTCGTCTACAAAACACCAATTTTCAATAACTGCTTCAAAAGCGAAATTATGTATTAAGAATGCAGGTCATTTATTTGTTCTTTCCGCGGACACGTAGTCAGAAGACTTGTCAGGCGGGAAAGAAAGGTTAAGTTTTTGCATTTTGCATTTACAGCCATCAGTAATTTAGCAGTATAATTGTCAAAATAAAAATCCAGTGAAATGTCTGGAAGGCTTAAGGGATGAGGTGATTAAATCTGAATGTAGCTTAACATTTTAATGTTAGACGATTTTGCACTGCTGTTTTTAAAGTGTAGCATTTGGTCAATAAATGCTTTTGTAAAATAATGACAAAATCAGAAATGTTAAGTGCAAATTTTAACAGTGTATGTTTTAACAGAGTATGTTCATAAAACATACATGCAATACAAGGCCCCTACTAAATATAAAATGAAGAGGTATACTGAAAATGCAGAACAATGTAATTTAAAATTTTTGAGAACTGTACCACAAATAGCTGTCTCTGTGTCCGTCTCACATCTCCAAATTGAAAAGGCACCTGTGACTGTCACTGCGGCATAGGGGGATGCCAAATAGATCCTCAAACCTGGACCCCTACCTCCTGTAATCCAGAACTTCAGCAGAGGGCCAGTCAACAGGCCATCCAATCCCCACCGTTAAAGGGCACTCATGTAATAGGCCGATGATGGTACAGACCACAGCCAATTATATCTCTGCTCACAAACAGCGCACCCTAAGGGCATAATTCGAACATAATCCCTGGGTTTTCCAGCCGGCCTAAACCCTGGCATAATCAATGGGATGCGGCCAATTAATCTCAGCATGTTTTTGGATTGGTGGGGGGGACTGGAGTACCTGGAGGAAACCCCACTACAACACATGGAGAACAAACTCCACATAGATGGAGCCAAGTTGGAGACTCGTACCCTGGTCCTTGCTGTGTGAGGCGACTGCACCACCATGCCGCACCCCAGACAAATTTATTCCATCAAAAACACGTGGTAAAATTATTAGCACCCTTGAAGAATACTATAAATAAAATGTTTCTTTTTTTCTTGATATTGCTTTTAGTGTCTAAGAACTTTATTGCTGTCTATGACGTCTTCTGTTTCAATGGGGTATAATTATGAGCTAATACACAAGTAAAATCCTTTTGCCATCCATCAACACGGATAAAGACGAAGACCACTCAACTCAAATGGGAGAAAAATAGCTGTTGAGCTGCAAAGATTGGGGAACGGTTACGAAAAAGGTAGCCAGTTGGAATTAACAGCAAGCACAATCAAAGTCATTATGCAGAAGTTTGAAGAGCATGGAACTGTTGAAAATTTGCCAGGAAGGGCGTGCATCTACATGGCGCCCCTATGACAGAGAGGAGGATGCTAAAGGCAAAGAGAAGCTCAAAGATCACAGCTTCACAACAGCAGTGTTCCAGAACATTTTAGCCCAAAACCTGCTTGCCTCTGCCAGAGGGCTGAACCTACGCCACGGTTGGTCCTTCCAGCAAGACAATGACCGGAAGCACAAACCGAAATCGACGAAGAAATGGGTGCAGCAACACAAAATCGAGGTTTTGCAACGATTCGTTCGATTTCTAGAATTGAAGCTCTCAGCTGAAGAGTTGTTGCAGTTCACAAGAGAACTCAAGAATCTCAAAGCCTTGGAGATGTTCTGCATGGAAGAGTGGTCCAAGATCCTTCTACAAGCGTTCTCCAGCCTTGTTAAATAGGTGTTAATAAGAGGCTGTGTGCAATCATTTCGGCCAGGGAAAGCTCCACCAAATACTGATATTCGGAGTGTCAATATATATTTGTTTTTATAAAAAATTGAGTTACTAAAGGGAAACTTCATTTTGTTCCAAAAATCTGTTTGAAAACAAAAGCATAAGGCTTACCCATTTGTTTAACTCCAACAAATCACTTATTGCGGTTCTTTCTATATGTGAGTTTTAGCTCAATTTTATGAAGGGTGCCAATAATTCTGGAGCTAACTGTATACCACCCCCACAAACGTGAACATAATCTACATGGGGAATGAAGCCCAGAGCACAGTACTGATACAATGGAAGAGGGGAAGGGCTGCTCTTAATATGAGGCACAAGCAAACAGTTATTCCGAGAGCAGGTGTATTCCCCGCATGTGTTCTCTGACTCAGCCCTTGGTTACGCACGCACCACTAGAGGTACGAGACACAAGACACAACACCCACCATTTCAGCACGCATTCAGACTGACAGGCTGTTAATTCCACTGTGGATAACAGGTTTAAACAGCCTGGCTAGATAATAATCAGGCAGTTTTGCACATATAACTGATAAGACTGAAAGGTCAAAATAAGTACTTATTTATAAAATGTTTTTGCAGACATATACGGCATAAACAATAAACAGCAAATATTATCACAAAAAGTAATTTTTCGTCATTTTAAAATTATTTCAGTATATTATGCTATAATGTAATATGTGTATGAATAAATAAAACAAAAAAAAATAGAAACAGAAATGTCATATGTAGCAAACACCACTGATGAAACCTTGCTAATATTTAACATTATTTAACAATATTTTAATCTCTTTATACAGAGTTTCGTCTGTTTTTACGAAAACCTCAAACGACATCTGTTTGTAACGTGATTTGTTGAATGGTTTGCAAAAACATGACGAAACAAAAATTACTACACATTGTTATGGTCCTGAGTGTTCTATTGCACACAATCGCTTATTTCACCTACAATTTAAATGACTGCGAAAACTCAAGAGCATCTAACTACCATAACAAGGTCATGTTCTGCTCTCAAAGAAAAAGAGGACGAAAGACCATCTGAAATACAATCTCCAGGACTGTATCCACTATGAACTAAGACAGTATCACCTTTTATTTAAAATAAAATAAGAAATTATTGCAGATGAAAGTACAAAGAGGTGCGTGATATAATTATAACTGAGAATAAATGGACCCTGTTGAACTCATAACATTTATACACCCCTGAACTGCTGAATGATGACTCTGAAAGACTGCGCAGTACATCAGCTCATTGGGAGGGCTACTCCAATGCAATGGTGAGTACTTTATCCCCATATGTAATATGGGAGGGTTAACAGATACAGTATCTAAAAGACAAAGGGATGGTAGTCAGGTAATTAGTCATTATATATATTTAAATTATATGCACATAGATATGCATGTATGTGTGTGTGTGTGTGTGCAAGTAGTATTGGTATTTTGTGTAGCCCATTTCTTTAGTTTTTTAAAGCTTTACAATATTTGAATCATTAAACATAGCATGGGTAAATGTGGGAGAAGCAACATTAAGGCATAAATATCACACATATTCCGTATATTTTCTGAAAAGTCCAGACTGCGGTGGGAGGTGTGAGGGCTGCCTGGGATTGCGGCCTCGGATCGAGAGATGCGAAAGGCTGGGGATGCAGGAGTTATTACAGGGAATTTGTACACATCAGCAATAATACCAAACCTCAAAAGAGTTTCTTAGTTACAAACCTATCTTGTCCTTCTTATGCTGTAAACAGTAAAACTACGGCTACAGGACATTTACAAGAGGAGACATCGGTTTTTGACTTTTACACAACATACCAGCGGAATCCACCCGCAGACATCATCACGATGAAAATAATCGTGTTGGTGACATCCCTTAGCATACAGCACTGTACATTTTCTGTGTATGATTCAGCTGAGTCAGCACTGAAAGAAGCCGCTTGAAGCAGTACTACCTGCATAATGTGTGTAATACTATGACACGGAGTCAGATG
Organism: Hippopotamyrus pictus; assembly: GCA_026781145.1. Taxonomy (NCBI): domain Eukaryota; kingdom Metazoa; phylum Chordata; class Actinopteri; order Osteoglossiformes; family Mormyridae; genus Hippopotamyrus; species Hippopotamyrus pictus. Next base: position 9,416,787 of record JAODLC010000085.1, on the reverse strand, counting down.
CAGATTACACTGCATGATAAGCAGTTCTGAGCTGATTCAGGCCCTAGGAAGAGAGGTGAACCTAAAATGCTAAGCAAAAATATCAAAATATCTGATCAGGTAAAAAACAAATATATCAAGACATACAGATAAATAGTGCAAGAGAGAGAAAATACAGAGGGAGGCGGGTATGCCCTTCCTAAGGAGGAAACACTGGCATGTTTAGCAAACAGACCTGCCAGTACTGAGGCAGCTGGAGAATATGTCCTGTCATTAAAAGGGGAAAACACTGAGGTGGTCAGTGGATATGCCCAGCCAGTTAAAGGGGAAAATACTGAGGCAGTTATACTGGATATGCCCAGCCAGGTAAAGGGGAAAATACTGAGGCAGTTATAGTGGATATGCCCAGCCAGATAAAGGGGAAAATACTGAGGCAGTTATAGTGGATATATGTCCAGCAGGTTAAAGGGGAATAAACCGAGGCAGTTATACTGGATATGTCCAGCCAGTTAAAGAGGAATAAACCGAGGCAGTTATAGTGGATATGTCCAGCCAGTTAAAGGGGAATAAACCAAGGCAGTTATAGTGGATATGTCCAGCCAGTTAAAGGGGAACAAACCGAGGCAGTTATAGTGGATATATGTCCTGCAGGTTAAAGGGGAATAAACCGAGGGAGTTATAGTGGATATATCCATCCAGTTAAAGGGGAAAACACTAAGGCAGCTAGTGGATATATGTCCAGCAGGTTAAAGGGGAATAAACCGAGGGAGTTAGTGGATATGTCCAGCCAGTTAAAGGGGAATAAACCGAGGCAGTTATAGTGGATATGTCCAGCCAGTTAAAGGGGAAAACACTGAGGCAGTTAGTGGATATATGTCCAGCAGGTTAAAGGGAAATAAACCGAGGCAGTTATAGTAGATATGTCCAGCCAGTTAAAGGGGAAAACACTGAGGCAGTTAGTGGATATATGTCCAGCAGGTTAAAGGGAAATAAACCGAGGCAGTTATAGAGGATATGTCCAGCCAGGTAAAGGGAAAGAAACCGAGGCAGTTAGTGGATATGTCCAGCCTGTTAAATGGGAAAATGCTGAGGCAGTTATAGTGGATATGTCCAGCCAGTTAAAGGGAAATAAACCGAGGTAGTTAGTAGATATGCCCAGCCAGTTAAAGGGGAAAACACTGAGGCTAAGGAGTGGATATGTCCTATCAGTTAAAGCGAAAAGCCAGTAAGTGAATGTGTTGTGAGGTTATGAAACTACACAAGTAAGCAACTTATGCAGCAACTGAGAATGTAGTAATATTTATAATGAGCAAACATTAGAGTTAAGAAAAAAAAAAATCATGTTAATAAACATATTAATTTGAATATACTCACTCCCCGGAGTGGCTTGACTTTAATTACATTTATATCAGCAGTACATGAGCATCAAAACCCACAGCCTCCAGGAATACCTTTATCTCTGCCAGTAGTTCGGGATGCTGTGACCGCAGCCATGACGATCCAGTCACATGTTCATCATTAAGGCTACAGACTGCAGTGGGACGCTATGCTCTTCCTGGAAATGCCAAGGGAGTCTGAAGGAGCTGTAGATCTCACACCGACTCACTTCCTGCAAGCCTCTAGGAGGAGAGCCCAAGAAACCAGCCAGTCGGAACCCAGCATCCCTCTGGCCAAAGGAAGACTTTAAAAATGACTGTTATTTACTTTACCTCCTAGTTCTTTAGGCTTGGGAGTGGTACAATGCAATAATGTAAATCGTTCTTTCTCACAGTTGCAGCTGTATTCTTTTACCTTTGCATTCCATTGTACTTTTGAACAAATTTTGTTTTGCCCCAATATGGGATTATAGCAAAAGTAACTTTTGCAGATCCTCAGCAAAGAGACATTCCATAATTGGAAAGTTTAGACACACATAGCTCTAATAAGCCCATGTTTGGTTTGGCTTTACCCTTATATGGAACAGAATTCTTTTTATTTTTAATGCTCTGTTTATCAAGAGTGTTGACCTAATTAAAGAATGCTGCGTACCATAGTGCATATAAGGAGTCCTTGTCCCGAATGGAATGCTATATTGCATCATCCTTAGCTGGATTTAAAAAAAAAAAAAAAGCCATTGTGTGCCTGATTGTTGTACCACTCTCTTCATGGTTTGACCAAATGACAACCAATAACCAGTAATTAAGCCTGTGTAAAGGTGGGAGTAGTTGGGCAGAAGACAGTCATCATACACGTTCTCTGCAGCTTAGCTGAATGCCACTCTGTGGGAATGGAGAGAGTGGCCCTCAATAGTTATCTGATCGTGAATTTTGACAAAGGCCTCTTGGCACGGAATGGCTTAAAATGGGATTAAAGTCTTAGCACCAGAGCCCTTAAATCAAAGTTCTGAGAAACATATCTGACATATCTGAAAGCAATACAACGGCATTTCGTAAGTTAAGAACTATGGTATTTGACCGGTTAACTAACTAACTAACTAACTATCTATCTATCTATCTATCTATCTATCTATCTATCTATCTATCTATCTATCTATCTATCTANNNNGGATGCCAGTGCAGTTCACTCACGTACTGTATGACAATGGTGATATATACAGGATGCCAGTGCAGTTCACTCACGTATGATAATGGTGATATATACAGGATGCCAGTGCAGTTCACTCACGTATGATAATGGTGATATATACAGGATGCCACTGCAGTTCACTGCTTGTTGGAAACCAACAGGACAACCTCCATGAGTCAGAACGGAACTTCAGACCTTATCTTCCTCACCAGTGAGAGTCTGAGGAAAAGCCTGGAATTATGTATTCCAACCGTTTCTATGTCACTGTAGAAAATATGGACTGGTTTAATTTCATTCTAAAATGTAACCTTTGAACTAAAAGTGAGCCCTTTTCATTTTGCCACTGTGGAGAAAGTACCTCGTTTCTCCATTTCGGTGCTATCGTCTACCTCCTTAAACCACTCCCCCCTCACCATGCTACATGCCGCCCCATTTACAGTCACTTATTTACTTTACAGACCCTCTGCCATAAAATTACAACACTGGCTGCACCCAGTGCTGGAGCCACGACTAGAAATTACAAAAGAGCTTTAAGCAGGTAGCAAAACATGCAGCGGCAGTTAGTAATAAAATAACCAATCTCTCCATTCGCCCACAAACAGGCAGGTTAATTTGCGCTACACTCACAAGCAACCCAGTCTCTTTCATCATAATAACAAGATTATGGGTACAGCAGAGATGACAACAGCAGTGCTAAACTAAAATAAATAAATAACCCCATCGCTGTATTTAATTGTTACTTTAATTAAAGTTACTTGAAATAATGTGTTTTTCGATATAATAAAGGGATTATGCACACAAACCTGAACAAAGTCTGCAGCCAATTTGCAGTCAATCAGCTTATCTGTTTTGACTTTTATCCAAAATCATTAAAGCTAATCCCACAGTAACTCAAAGATGACGTCGTTTTTTTTTTTTCCTGCCAATCTTAGCCACAGTTATTCACCAAACATCAGAAAGTCTGCATCATTTAATCGATTCTCTGACACGTCTCTACAAGTAACGTCCTCTTCCTCTGACAGAAAATAAAACGGCCAACTGGCTGCATCCAAAATATTTATACATGATCAGACACATTTTTTTTTATACACAACAAGATAGTAATTATTTATTTTACTCAGGAGTAATTTGTGTGAATGCATTTGCTTTTTGGGATTTACCACATCTCATCTGAATATGCATACAGGTATTCAAGCAAGAAATTATTTGATTTATTTATAAAAATCCAGTTGGTCTTATCTTTATTTATGATCATTATCATAGACCTAACAGCTTTTCTGCGTATAAGTTATAAACGCAGTCGCATCAGCAAAATCATTTATTAAAGTAATGCATCATACATCCCTTATAAACTTATTTTCTGGTTTTAAAAAGAATCCTTAAAAAGGTAAAATTACACGGATTTTATTTTCTCCCTCACGGTGACAGTACATGCATTCATATTTGCAGTCTAGTAAGTGTCACCTGCTCCCTTGAATCAAGGCTGTGGAACAGAGCACGAGAAGCGCCATCAAAAAAAAAGTCATACGAGAGCAGGAGCTGGTGGAAACTATCATTATACACCTGGCACATCACTTTAAATGGTTAACCTTGACAACTAATAGGTACACGCTGAAAGATAACAAAAAGGGGAGGGGGTATGGTAATGCGGAGGGATTCATACGCCAGGTCAAGCCTTATAGACAAGGTACGTGTGTGTGTGGGGGGGGATATCTCTACTCTTAAAACTGAATACAAAATGGAAGAAGAAGCGAAACAGCCCTAAAAACATGTCCTCAATGCGACCGCAGAAACACATGATACAGTATACAAACATAGCATGCTCAATAATACTCTCCATTAGCTATATATAGTGTACTTATCATACTGCTAAACATAGGACATTCCTACATTTGCAAAATATTTGCCTTTAGATAGTTGGATTTACACTGCCTAAGCTTAAACAGAAGCTATAAATTAACACCATTACATAAACACATGAAGAGTCCATTGTATCTGCTGTTAACATAATAATGTCATATTGTTTGAATCAATACAAACTCAAACTGCGAAACATGACCGGAACATTCAGATGCAGGACTAAAACTACGAGACTGAGCATAGATAGGCAGTCAAATCACGACTGACTCAGAACTGGAATCCATTTCGTTGGTATGCAGCACTGAAGTTTCCAGAAAATTTGAAATTATTCAGAAATGTTTAGACTTAGAGCTTGTTTATATTTTGAGTCCACCACACGCTCACCACACGATTCACCGACAGAACTGCACTTCACGAGGAAAACACATTTCAGTTTGAAGCTAAACTCGAATAACAACCGGCTATATCTCAAAACTAGCAGAAAACGTGAAAATACCTGTATTGCGACATAAGTAAGTTGATGTGCTTGTCCGCTATTCGCACGTACCCTTGCGTGTGCACCATCCTCTTCACCCGCGCGGGTGTGCGTGTCCACTGCAGAAAGCCACCTGTTCTCTGCAGTAACAGTGGCTCGCCTAGACCCCTCTCCCTCAACACCGTACGCCGGCAGACGTGAAATAGGAAACGGCCTGAAGCTTCACCGCCTCTATCTTTAACCTGCTCCAAGCCCCCCTACATTCCTGCCTGGCCTTGTCGGCTCGGGCCAACCCGGGCTGTCCAATCAGAGCGCGGCTTGGCCCGCGAGCTCCCTGGCGGTGGTCCAGTGCCCTGCATACATCACACTGCCTGTCTACCTCCAGCAGGGCTACAGAAAACTGGGCCCCTCCTCAAATCTATGCCGCAGACTCTTCAAATGAGAAAAACATTCATAATTAATTCAGCACCTCTTTTATCCTCCGAAAGGCTTTATACTTAAAAGTAGGTCAGTCTAATTCATGCTTATCATATCGGTTTGTATACACATCCTCTCATCCCCTCTCCATAGATCACATCCCGTCTGCGCAGTGTGCCGCTCCTCTGTTTGACTTCACTGGCTACTTTCCTCACCCACACTGCGCATTCATCAGAACCAAATGCATATTAAAGCCTGAGTATTGATATGCACGATATTTATTTATTTATTTTTAGCATGAAATTCCCCCAAATATAAATAGATACTTCCGGCAAGCTATGTGTGTGATGCAGAAAATCACTGAGATGTTTATCTTCTGTCACCCTGTCAGGTTGAGCCTTGTTAGGCCGCAGGATCACTGCGACCCGGCACTGGATTAGTGGTTAATGAAAAGGAGGAACGCATTTATCTATTGTCAACTGTTTAGTAACAAAGGTAGCTAAAAATGGCTATAGACAAGACAAGAAAGCTTTAGTCGTCATTTTTCTGTATGATGAAACTTCATCGACATTTCATCCATTCTCAGTCCTTTAAAAAAAAAGATTAGAAAAATTTAAATATAGGTTATAAAAACGGAAATACAAAAATAGACATATGGGATACAGTAAACGATTTAAGCAGGGACATCTTTATATAACACTGTTAAATAAGGTAAAGTATATTGAGTTGGTGGTACTGAGTTTTATTTATATACTCATTATTTTATATACTCCATAATCATATTACCTATCACAACTTTGCGTAATTGAGGGAATTCTTCTTAACGATTTACTCTTGCATCTTACTACCAAGATGTATGAAGAAAGTTCGCATTACGACAGGTATAAGCCTTCACATACAAGCGCCTTGTTATAGGAGCACTACAGCAAATTGCCGGTCACAGTTCTAACCATCTGCAGCTTAGTAGTTCAATGCATAGCCTCATTATAATGATGTCTGAGAGAAAAATACTGTCATTCAGTGAGATTGAAAGCTACGTCAGGGTGACACGTCTCAGAAGTCAACACTGCCCTGAGCAAATTCATTTACAGTTTAATCGAAACCTTGTCTTCAATTTTCAGCGGCGTCAGTGTGAGACTACAGAGTGTCACACGGAGCCAAGTCCTGAAAAATGACTGCATAATAACTGCAAATGATTGCTCTACAGTCTACACTAACTGTGGCGCTCCGTGGCCATATTTGCGCTTTATTTACAGGAGGCGGAAATCCCCTTTTCTTCACCCGCATTTCAGCTCCCTGTCCGCAAATAGGTGAAAAGAGCTTCCGTTTCAAATCACCTCTTTACGACAGCAAGCTACTCATTAAACGATCGCTGCCGCCCGCATATATGACGCCACTGTTTGAGTCCACGCGCACATGTGCTCCTCAGATGTGCGAGACGACGCAGCTATGAGTGAAAGCATTTCGGCTGCATTTGCATAAGCGGGGAGCCGGAGCGCGGTGGCTCTGCATATTGGCGGGGGTGGGAAGCTGGCTTCCGCCAGGACACACAGAGGGACACGGAACGGAGAGCTGGCAGTCAGCGAAGCAGCAAAGAGAGAACACTGACAGCCACCGACCACCCACCGCTGTTCCCTGCACAATCAAATGCTCTATTTCGGTCACCTTCCATGATTAAAGTGCATGCCGTAAATGATAAGCAAAGCCAACAACAATATACCAGACATACTGGACTGTCCTGAAATAGTCCTGACATTGATTATTTGTCTGACACCAAGAAAAACATACATGTAAATCACACATAATTTGTCGGCACTAGTGCTGCAAGATTATGCAACATATCTGTTCTTAACCCTCTAGAGTCTGAGACCTCTCAGCCACTTCTGATGTAGCCTGACATGCCTTGATATTCTTAAATTTTTCACATATCTAAAAAACATTTATCCCAAAGTGCTACAAATGCTTTTATCCGGCACAAACTCAGCACCAATATTATGAGACCATTTAGAATATCATTCTTCTGTTTTTTGTTTAAAAAAACTTTAAACATTTGCTTTTCAAAAACCTATTTTCAGAGTACTGCATGCAAATACTGTATATATTGTAAGTAAATTGCGCATGTCAAAATGTCGACATTAGAAACCACTCTAAATACTACTGTGAAATATCCATATGGCAACAAAATGCTTGGAACCGGTACCTCATAATCAGCACTTAAACTGTGTGACTGCTCACATACTCCGTTTGTGTTGATTACTGCATGATTGTTGAACTTGGGGTGCTGATGGGGACACCTAGAGGAACGACGGGGAAGTGCATGTTCACGAAACGATGATCACAGTCAGGGGAAAAGGATACGGTGAGAAGGAAAGAAAAAAACAGAAGTAAAATCTAATTTACATATCTTGTAACAGGGATAATTTTATCTTCAGTATGCATATGAATGACTAGGCATGACATACACACTCATTATTATCACATAATACGGAGCTCAATAGACAATGTATTCTATGCAGCGTAAGACACTAAGTATGAAATTTAAGCCATTATTCATACTGGTGTCATTTTACCGAGGCAGTCCTGGGTTGAAAGGTGACTATTTCACAGATTACACTTAATGTATAACTATTCATAGAATTACAACCAACTCACTTAACATCTAAAACATTCATGAATTATCTTCATATAATTAGACTCATCAGCTAGACAGAGTGGATTGTAGGGCAAGTGAGAGGCAAGGATGTACACAAGCAAACTCTCATGGTCACTTCCCATTCCAAGCAATGTAACTTTATTCGTAAGCCCATAATTGGCTATTTTAGCACTGTGCTGGGATCAGAGATAACCACAGACCACTGGTGAGGATGGAGTTTGACAGGTATAGTGACATAATGCTGATTTCTGGTGTTCTGCAAGGCCATGCAGAAACGGAAGTATAAAAGTTAGGGCTCAGGGTATTATAATAATAACAATAATAATAAAAAAATAATAATAATAATAATCCCTTGATCACAGGTGAGAGTCGCTGTCTTAAAAAAGAATACAAACAGTAAGGACCACAACTGGAATGCTCATGTAAATTATCAGACTAGAGTGGCTACAATAATATTAAAAGATACCACAGTGCACCTGGTCTCCAAGCTGGGGCGGGGGGGCAGTTTAATTATACATTTGGCTTCTCATTTACAGGAGCATTATTTAATGACTCAAATTCTTCACGTTGGAAATTTCCCCCTGGATCCAGCTGAGAAGCAAGAAAACGGCCCGTTCCTAGGAAGACTTGCGGGAAAGACTTGTCTTCAGTCCCTGTGCCAATGGTAAGTCACATGTTAACCTCCAAGAGGGATTAACATATGGAAAAGCGCATCATATTGAATAACAAACTCCTGGTGCGCAACAAAACACCTACACAAGCCCTGGACCCCTTCCACTCTCTAGTTCAGTTCCTCCCACGGGTTTTGGACCAGCTGCCTCTTAAAATGGCCCGATGATAATTAGAGACAGCTGGTCACTGTTAAATCCCGAGACGACTGACGTGTGGCTGGCAGTGAAATGCAGGCCAGGTAAACCAAGGATTTACTAAGGTATACTAATGCCTTGTCCACACGTACACGGGTACATTTTAAAACGCACCTTTTTCTATACGTCTTGGGCTTTTGTCCACACGTAAACTGTGTGTCAGGTCACTGAAAGCGGAGCTTTTGCAAAACTCCACCCAGGGTGAAGATTTTAAGAAACTCCGTCTTCAGCGTCGACATGTACATGGGGAAAACAGAGTTTTTGGCTCGAAACGTCAGAGCGTGCGCTGTTTGCTGTATACATGAGGCGAGTCTGAGCAATGGCGGACTTAGCCGAAATAGCGCTTGTGCTAACCTTGCTGACAGGACTTCTTACATGTGTACAGATAAATGTTGAGTCACTCTCGCATTATATTGATCAACACAGGTGTCGGAATGTGCGCCATGGTTTTCAACTTAACAGGACTGGCAATTAGGCTTCTGATTGGCTAACGTTGCAGTACGGTTAGAGTTATAATGCCACCTGTTGGTTTGGCATGCTCTTGACAGCGAATTTTAGTGGTTTCATGTGGACGGAAATATTTTAGAAGGCAATGTTTGTGTGGATGGGGATTTTTTTTTAAAACGGAGGAGGAAAAACACCGTTTTAAAATATACCCGTGTATGTGTGGACAAGGCATCAGGCATACTTAGTATACAAGGCACAGTATACTACACTAAAGTGTAACCCAAAAAATAAGGTCTGAAGCACAAAGCAAGTTCAGACACCAATCCAACGCAAAACAAATACCAAATCAGGGTCAGAAATAGGCAAGAGTTAAGAAACCAGCGGTAATCAATTAGAACCATACCAATGATACAGTGATACTTCCTCATATTACCCTTAGTCTGATCAGGAGATATGCGGGGAACGTTGACTAGAGGCTAGTACATACAGGGAGGCCCTGTGTGGCTCGATGGGATAGGATGTGTCTGCGATCGGAAGGTCACCAGTTCAAATCCCGTGATTAGCAGTGCGATTTCACCGCCGGGCCCTTGATCAAGGTCCTGAACACAAATTGCTCCCGGGACTGGCTGTTCCTCTAATATACGCCGCTTTGGATGAAAAAAAACCTTTGCTAAATAAATTGTAAACGGTGTGATGCATTTGCAGTAAATGAAGGTCAGGTCAAATTATCAAGGGCACTGAGGTAAAAGGAATTAATTGGGGAAAAAATTCTCTTGACTACTTTAAAAGCTTTAAAGACGTGAATTCTTGAAACACTGAAGTCAGCTTTGTTCCTTTGTTATGGTCACCAGCTTGTTCATTCCTTCTGTAACATTGAATTCAGCCAGCTTTTCATTTCTTGGGACTCATTAGATTTAAGAGGATAATTCACAAACAAGGGCTTCAAAGAAATGACTGAATAAAGTGCAAATAATTTGCGCTTTATCTTTTTCCCTTGTTAAAATATTTAAAATACGGTGAATTAGACCCCAGTCACCTTACACTATTTCATGCTGTTAACCTATTAACTTGTACACTGTGATTCTTCTATACCAGTGTACGATTTAACCCAGGGCTCTTCAAATCTGGACCTCCATTCCAAATCCAGACCGTGTTTTCAGTTCTCCCAGGTAGTTAGTTTAATAATGACTGATTCTGATTGGCTGGAGGCTTCACACCTGGCTGACAGGTAAAGGAAGGCTGGAAAACCAGCAGTGATTTGAATAGCCCTGATCTGACCCAATTTACTGGACAAACCTTTGTGGCGAATTTAAGGTCTCAGAAGCTAAAATTTAAAAATGTTTTTTTTTTTTTTTTTGCATATTTGTTGAAGAACTAAAATAAAATAACTAATAATCAAATTTATTTTTAATTAAAATAAAACGGAAAATTTCAAGTCAAATGTCTGTGGAGAACTATGTTCTTAGCTCAGTGACACTAGTTTGTTTAGAATAAATCCCGTTTTATTACTCCAGTACCCAGGGGCGGATTAAGGTGTACAGAGGCCCCTAGGCTACAGTAGTCTGTGGGCCCCCAACCCCGCCCCCCTCCGGGCCCCCTTGCAGGCTGGCACACGTGGGGCCCCTAGGCTTAAGCCATATCTAGCCTGTGCGTTAATCCGCCCCTGCCAGTACCTCAAGTTCTGGCCTACAAGAAAGTCATTATGTAGTGATGTATTTTCCTGTACATTATAATTAATCCTGACAAAAATTTCGAAACTCTGACACTTGTGTTTATTTTCACTTATTTTCTAAATCAGTAAAGTTCAAATTGTTAATAAATGATAAAGTAATCATGAACATATGAATTCGGACCTTTATCATGTACTTTAACTCCTTAATTTACATAGTAGTTTAAATATAAATGTTTCAGGTATAAATAACTGCAATATTTAATCTACGTTTAAACACTGAGCAAAATTAAACAAAACGTTTTAAAGTGATAGACTGATCTAGTAAATAAGTAAATAAAAAATGGCTATCATTCAATTATCCCGTTTCCCTGACCAGGATAAATAGTTCAATCCTGCTGAATGTGGTAACAGTGGATAAAATATCTTGCACTACACCTCTACAAACAGTGATGTAACCTGCATTGCATTCACTTCAGATGACCTACATACATACCAGCACCTGGAGTTCAACCCATTGCCACATTAACAAGCAAAAGGGCTCAGCTACCTTAGACACAGGAAGTCCACAATCATGTCGAATCCACAGAGATCCTTAGTTTTATTGTATTAAAATTCCATAGGAAAATTCCTATAGTGGTACGTCTTCAGGTATTCCACCGATATTTTTCACTAAAGACCTTCTCCTGATGGTTAAATATCAGGCAGCTGCAGCAGCATATAATCCAGGGAGAAGCAGGTCTAACTGCCGCCCTGTGCGGGTTTGCCGTCCTCTACTGAAAACACGCAGAAGCGTTCCTGAAGAGAAATTATCAACGGCCATTCTTCCTTATTCAGAGCGAAAAGAGAATCTCTCAAACTACAGCTTTTGCCTCATTATAAAGCCGAAAATAAATTCGTTGCGTCCTTTTAAGACCATAACTTTACTGTTGTATATGAAGAACTCATTTATGCATAGTGCACATGACCTATAAACATCACCGGCTATGAAGGTTCAGAGCGTTGGCCCCTCTAGCGGAGCGCCGGAACATTCCACACAGTCAGCCTTTTTTGTGGGGAGCTGCAGAATTTCACAGCGGGAGCTGAAGAGTACACATAAGATACAAACAAAAGAGCAGTTCTGCAGGCGAAGCAGAAATCCATAACAGTGTTAAAGCGCTGCTACAGAGCAGTGGCTCTGGGAAAGCCTTACACGATATATTTTATTTTCTTACGGGGGAACATAGCTAAAATTAAACATGTTCTACACATTAGTCACTGCTTGCCGTTAGAAGCGCGGTGGGTGTCAAAACCACGGCCACTTCCAAAGGCCTTAAAAGACAAAGCGGAGCGGACGGAGTGGGAGGGAGGTCGTAATTTCCCAGAAGTCAAAGCGTCATTAATGCAGGCGCAAAATGAGCAGCTCTCACAGGCCATTATTACTGGCTGTTTGAGCTGGGCCAAGCCTGAGGTCTAAAAATAAACGGCTGTGCTTTTCATCTCCTGCAGGCGATTGGGAAGGCCGAACACGACCCAGGCAAAGGGCCTGGAGCACAGGCCTATTAAAGCTTACAAAGACAATCAGTGTGTGTGCTGAGATGGACAATTTCTTTAGCTAACAGACATGAATGGAAGCTGATCCTGATTCAGCAAACAACCTCTGCTTACAGTAAAGCTATGCTATTCAAGATTTTAGTAGCTAATTAAAGCTTTCTACCATATACAACTGAAATCATTAACTGGGTCAAATCCCAAGAAATAACTTAACTGTTTCAGTTCACCAGCAACACCAGGAAATCATTGCTTGAATGCATATAAACCATAGGATTTTTTAATGCACGATGCAGCATTAAACTCAGGTAACACCTGTACCTTTACAAGCCTCCGTTTAGCATAAGCATTCCTCAAATATGTACAAAAAACAGAAGGAATTAGATTTGGTGTTTTATGAACTGCCATGAAAATGAATATACTTAATCTAATTTAATATTAATATTACAAATCATTAACTGAAATGGTTTCAGGAAGATGATGGTCTTGAGCTTTGAAAGCACTTCAATCTCAGCAGTCAGTACTATACTGTATAATACTACTATATAGTATACAGTACTATACCGCATAACACTACTATATAGTATACAGTACTATAAGAACATAAGAAATAAGAACATAAGAAATTTACAAATGGTATATAGTAATACTACTATATAGTATACAGTACTATACCATATAACACTACTATATAGTATACAGTACTATACCGTATAACACTACTATATAGTATACAGTACTATGCCGTATGACACTACTATATAGTATACAGTACTATGCCGTATAACACTACTATATAGTATACAGTACTATACCGTATGACACTACTATATAGTATACAGTACTATACCGTATAACACTACTATATAGTATACAGTACTATACCGTATAATACTAGAGGGCAATAGTGCTTGGGGGGGGTTGCCGTCAACAGCATAAAACCATTTAAATCACAGATGACAGAAGCATGGCAAGTGCTCTTCAGAAAGGGATTTCCTTTGGGCCTGTGAACTGGGGAGCCAGAATTAATCTACGTTTTCAAAGTTCATATAATGGCCCGTCTAGAAATGTAACACCTTGAGGGGAAAAGATCTGAAATAAATAAATATATACTCTATGATTATCTAACTAAATTACTAATATGACTAAATATGGATCTAAAATGGTCCATTTTAAACTCACTGATAAGGACAGGTGGTTAGAGAAGGAATAGATGGATGGGCTGTAATAAATTAATAAAAGTTAAAAACAATAAATAAAATGTTTTATCGATTTATATATCTAAATGTATTTGGGTGCATTTCCCGATAACGATGACTCTTAATGTCTTACGAAGTGTCTAAAGACATATTTTACGAAAGGTATTTCTTTTCCTACGTCTATTTCCTGAACAATCTCCTAAGAGATTGCTTAAGGGAGAGCTTCTTAAGAGCGACCTTAATAGGCGCCGGAACAGCTGACTGGCTGCCATCGATGGCTCGACAATTGATTATTCACTACATTCAATAGCTGCTTGACTGCCGCATTTGTGAAAGTGGTTCTCATTCTATATAATATTGCAGGAATGCTTCAAAATATAGCTTTAATCAGAACTGGGGAGAACCTAAAAATAAAATATAACATTAATAAACTCAATCATCTAACCTTAAATATGTAATGTAAATGAGCCTGCAGTGTTGCCTTATCCAACCCCATGAACCAAAGTTTTGATATACTGAGACTCTGGCACATTCAGAGAGGTGTGTGCATCCAGGAGTGTCGGGAATAGGGGGAACGCGCCCACCCCAATATCAGCAGAACCAACCCCCCCTTCCCAATTAATAAATAAATACATAATCAGCAGCGTGTTCCATATGTTTCCTTAGGAATCCGCACGTTACTGAGGCCAATTCGCTGCACGTTCTGAGTGCAAGGACGAAACCTAACGAAGACTGTAGTCATGTATCAGGCAAAATCATTTTATCATATGGACCTGTTCTTTTTCAGCTAAGTGATGTTTGGTTATGAAACTGTACCCTTAACGATATTACTTACAATGAGCAGTATGAGCCGACAACAGCGATAAGAGACGGCTAAAAGAGGCTCAGACCAAACTTACGAAAGAATATCTCACGGATGACATACTTAACCAAGAACGTTTTGGGAAACACCATGGAGCGTTAAGAGACACCTTAAGGTAGAACTTACTGTATGAATAACATAGCGTTAAAAAGGTTTTGGGAAACTCGGCCAATATCTCTCCTAACAAATCGACAGTCATATTTTTTTATATAAGTGCCAGTACTTAACTATTTCTGCCTTGGTTTTTACTCATGCTCACAGCATTTGATATGGCTGCCTAATATATAAATAAACATAATCCACAGTTATTCTAGTTCATATATACCTACTAGGCGAATCATACAGACACCCAAAGTACTATCATAAAACCTCTTAGTCTGAAGCATATTGAACTTCACAATGTAGAGTACATTTCTGGCTATTTTCATCCATCCATTTTCAGAGATCACTTATCTGAATAGCTTCAACTCTGGATGCACACACTATAAGACAAAGTAGGCCTTAGGCACAATGCCAGCATATCTCAGGACATCCACTTGCACAATAATTTACTCATACATATAAACAGAGTTTGACGCATGCCATGCTATTTAGAGTCACCCGAAAGGTATTTTTTTCGCACTTTAGGATAAGCTTCATAGCTAGACGTAGCTAAAGGCGAATCACGTCACTTACCGATATCTGTAAGTATACATGTAAAAATCAGGTGCGTGCTGATTCAGCTCACCTATACACTATTCTCCATCATTACGTAAGACCGAGTACTGCATTTCATAACCTGCGGTAACCATGCCTGTCCCCTTAAACCATGGTTCCCCAGTTCAGGTCCTGGACAGCCAGAATCCAACACAGCTTACAGATTTCCCTACTCAAACACATCTCAATCAGCTCATTAGCAGGATTAGTAGGTGTGTTTGAACAGGGTATTCTGCAAAATGGGTTGGATTCTGATCCTCCAAGATCGGAATCGGGGATCCCTGCTGTAAACCATTCTTTCTGATACTAGATGTTTTTTTTTTCCCTATGCATAATTTTTTTTCAATCCATCTCTGCTCCCATTCCTGAATACAGTGGCTGTTCCTTCCTTCCATCTCTGTGTAATATTAGTGTGGCATGCCACTGATGTGTTCCTTATTTATCCAGCCAACCAGCATGGCTTATGTCATATAGCTCTGGATGAAGAGTTCTGGAAAGGATTAGTGCTTCATAATTAATAAGAACAGTTTAGCTCGGCCTATGAAGCCCAGCTTTAAAAGACAGAAATAAAGAGCGATCTTCCTTGCCAAATCGGCATCAGCTCCCCTTTGCTTGAACTGGGCGACTGGGCCTGTTGTGTTGCTGGCAGTACCCGCTGAAGACCTGCTCTTGACCTCAGCTTGCGGCACTTCCGTTGCATTGGCACCGTCCCCCTGCAACATCAGCTGGCAGCGTGCGGGGGTGTCGACGTCTTGGCCGACTGCCTGAGCGCTGTGGATGCCGTGTCCAGTCTTTTCACATCCGTCTGCTTGGATGTAGGAAGCTGATGATGTAGGAAGCTGATCGGGTATCCACTGAGATTTCACTGTGTCAGTAATCCGAGTTGCCTCATCGCTGTAACAAGTACTGCACCTACTTGTGAAACTAACCCAAATCTATTCCTCAGGCATAAAACGTTATTTTTCTCTAGACCACTGGTTGTCAACTTCTGTTGCACCGTGACCCAATTTTTACCATGCCAGCTCAGTCGCGACCCTATATCAACTATAGGCGCTGTGATCAAGCACGTAGTGCACTCCGCAATTTACTCCAATCAATGCCTATCGTGCAAATCTGATTGGAGGTGCCAGTGAATTTTAGACTAAGCATCTGTGGTTTGGCTTCTTGGACTGGCTGAATTTTCACTAGTTTTGCGCTAAGCATTTGCAGACCCAAGACCCGTTTATATAGGTTACTTCTAGGATTGGAGCTGGGAAATCTGATCGTGGATCAGCACAGGAGGTTCTAAAATGCTTACGCTTCCAACTCTGCCTCACCAGCCTTTCAGAACTTGCCGCTACCCTCAGGTTGAGAATCGCTGCTCTAGACATCTGAGGCTGGAGCTTCTTTTTTTCATACAGCACTGTGTCAATTATTGGTATTTATCTTTATTCTGAGAATTTCGGATTATATAAAACATAACGGGTAAAACATATAAGTATGTGTATGCTGTTTATGTATGCGTTTTTAAATTATGGCCATTTGTTAGGTCACTATGCTTTATTAATGCAGACAGACAGGAAGAAATTAATTTAATAATTAGCTGGATAGCCCCCTTTCTTAGACACGCTGTGCTTAAGGACTAGGGTTCGAGCCCCAGGTGGTGTGCGGCTCAGTGGGTTAGAACGGCGCGCCTGTGATCAGAAGGCAGTCGGTTATAATCCTCCAGTGAGCAGAGTGATGTCACCATTAACGGCGACAGCTCCAGGAACTGGATGACCCTGTTTTCCCTGAAAACTGTATTGTGCTAATGTCTGCTAAGTTAATGTGAATGTAAAACAATAACTATTTTATAAACAAATCTGAGAACAAAGGGTTTTAATTCACAATGAAATCATCTGTAGATGGCACTGGGGTCACCGTTGTCTAACCCAGTTCTCAGGGACCCCCACATAGTCCATGTTTTTGCTCTCTCCCAGCTTCCGGTAAGGGAGCAAAAATGTGTTCTGTCTGGCAGGGAGCAAAAATGTGTTCTGTCTGGCAGGGAGCAAAAATGTGTTCTGTCTGGCATGGAGCAAAAATGTGTTCTGTCTGGCAGGGACCAAAAATGTGTTCTGTCTGGCATGGAGCAAAAATGTGTTCTGTCTTGGGGGACCGGGTAGGGAAACACTGTTCTAAGACATCAAGGATACGAGAGCTGTGCGACCTGTCTTTGATTCAATTAATTTTCTCTTCATTTAAGTCTGTTTGCGAGAGAACTTTAACGATCCTGATTACCCAGCTAATTACTATATTAATTATTATTCTTTCCAGTAGACCTCTTGTTCACCTGCTTCATACCACGCGAGTGCTCATTAAGTGATTAATCTCTGGACCACATTCTTAAATGTAATTCATAAAAATACCATAATTAAATGATTTATTATTAATGGATCGATTTAATGTGCAATATGGGATATCAATTACTTACACAATTATTGCTATAATATAATGTAATATTAGGGAAATAGATAGATCACAGTCTTTTCACAAATGTGGAATAATCGTATATATAATACTCATGAGACTCGTATTTAACACCACAGTTATTATATGCAGGTTATGATTTACATGATACAGTAATATGTAAATGTATTAAGTATTCATATTGTAGGCTTAGTACAGGTTACTCTGCTGTCTCGGGTTACGCACTTTCCACGTGAATAGATCCATTTTCAGGTCAGGACCGAAGGGGAACCCGGAGTCAATCCCAGCCATCAAAGAGCGGGGGCAGGCATTCAAATCTTTACGGGGGGTATTCATATCTTTATGGGACACTCTATTCATTTCCGTGAGCTAAACCCTAATCCCGACAATGACAACCTTATCCCCTACCCAGCGCTAACCTTAACCATAAGTAACCAAAGAAAATACAAGACATGTTTAGTTTTTTAAACGTATTCATAGATCACGGGTGTCAAACTGCAGTCCTGGAGGGCCAGAGCCCTGCACATCTTTGGGTTTCCCCTCACACACCTGATTCAACTCCTTGTGCTACTTACCACACAGCTCTTGCGCTGAATCTTTTATGGTGGAACAGGGAAAGAACTAAGCTACACAGGGCTCTGCCCCCCCAGGACTGGATTTGGACACCCCAGTCATAGATTTTTATAAAATTGAGTTTCCCTTTGTGGGGACATAAAAAATGGTCCCCACAACATCAAAATAACAGGTTTGTAATCATATTGTGGGGACATTTGATCCCCACAATGTAATACATACATGATGCCCCCCCACACACCCACACACAGACAATCCCACAGAAAAACCACTAGAAATCCACTGAAACAAAATGAAAATCTCTACAGCAGCTTCACACATGCGGCAGTAAACATCTCAGACTCAGTTCTTCAGAGAGCATTAAATCACCAAGTATTACCGTATAAGAACTAGCGCGTAGTGACACAATAAAACGGTTTGATGCCAAGTCACTCTGCAGGACGACACGGGAGGATTTGTACTGCGGGGAAACACCTGTTCATCTGTTAGCCGGCCTATCGCGTCGGTGGATCGCAGTGGAGATCTTGCCAATTGTTGCTTCGCTCTCCGAATCCCAACAATCCAACATCGAGCCCTGACCACTTTCTAGATTCCAGCATCTTCAGCAACATCAAAATGTAATCCTGGATACCATTCATTTATTTACCATTTATTTTATTATAAAAAGATTACAGTACAGCACAGTAGTACAGTAATCTACATAGTAATCTGCGTAACTGTATAATGGTGAGACAGTGGTTATAATACGTGTAATATTATCTCACAACCTGTTTAACCACCTTGAGTCTAAAGGCTCTTATTTACTTGTGAGGTAGTCTGACACGCCTTGACATTTTAAAATAATTCCCCTATCCAAAGTGCTACAAATGCCTTTATTCAGCACAAACTCAGTGCAATAATCTGAGACCATGTCATTCTATTTTCCCTCGCACAGGAGAGCTGGGTTCCGAGGCTGTAAATGGCGCCGACTCTGAACCATGGCTATCTTGCAGAAACCTTGTTTAGCATCCCAAACGGAAATAAGTGCTATTGGTTTATTTATAACAAGTAAACGTGAGATTATACAGCCAGCCTTTGGTCATTTTTTTAAACTCCAAAAGTTCTCCTTTGTAACAAGTAAAAGGCTTCAGATAAAACATAGATCGTGAAGAGTTCCACTTCATATCAAGTGAACAACGTTTAACACTATCGATCAGTTTTGTTCAAACTAGTATTTTATTTTCCATGAGTCTGTGAATAAATCTTTTTTAGGTAACATTTCTAAGACCCCCTTTTCCCCCT
The DNA here is from genome assembly GCA_026781145.1 of Hippopotamyrus pictus. Lineage (NCBI taxonomy): Eukaryota > Metazoa > Chordata > Actinopteri > Osteoglossiformes > Mormyridae > Hippopotamyrus > Hippopotamyrus pictus. Next base: position 9,397,270 of record JAODLC010000085.1, on the reverse strand, counting down.
GCAGGAGACCTAATGAACACACACTGATTTCCTGCAACTGCCACTGGGGGGGGGTGCCTCAGGAAGTCTTTATCATCAAGCCGTTTGTCTTTCAAGTGCATAAGTTGCATTTTAGATAATCTACACACATTCACTGCTTTGTTGGTCGACAATGCCGAATACACAACGGTTCAGGCGTCTTTCGGAATCCCACGAGCCAACGGGGCCCTGGATGTCATTAGACTCAGTTAAGCCACTAGTACTTTCCGGAAAAGCTCTCCTGCATCAAACACCACACGAGATCCGAATCTCATGCCGCGTGGAGGCGCCGGCTTTCGAACCGTGGACCTCCGATAACGCCGTCGGCACGAGCCTCTGGTTTGTCTAAGCTGTCTCCGGCCAGTCGACAAATGTACACCTACAGCGGCCATCTGATTCGCGGCTCAAACGTAACAAGACGGATCATTCCGGCCTGGCATAGCCGGCTCTGCTCCCCGGCCGCTTCTGACCTGTATCCGAATCACACAACACAGCAGTAGGGTTATTTTTAACTGGAGCCATTCAGCCCTACCTGGCATGCTGCACTGCCCCCTACTGGTTTAATAAAGAACCATCTGACACAGTGTAAAATGCCATTGTCCTTTTTCTGAACCTATCAAACTGTAATCGCTTTAAATTCGATGAAGGCTATGATTCAACTCATCCCAATCTTGTGTTTGCCATATAGTTCTTATATTATGTTGTCTTCATAGAAGTTCCCATTTTTAATGTTTTCTTTGGCCAGGACCATTCAAGTTGTCATCCAAACGGCGGCTGATAGCAATACAAATTAAAGCTACAAAAATAATTTCACGTCGATAACCTTCAATTCAAAAGTGGTTAGCACTGTTGCCTCACACCTCTGGGACCCGGGTTCGAGTCTCCGCCTGGGTCACATGTGTGTGGAGTTTGCATGTTCTCCCAATGACATCATGGGGTTTCCTCCTGTTTCCCCCCACAGTCCAAAGACATGCTGAGGTTAACTGGAGTTACTAAATTGCCCATTGGTGTGCATGTGTGAGTGAATGGTGTGTGAGTGTGCCCTGCGATGGGCTGCCCCCCCCACCTCCTGGGTTGTTCCCCGCCTCGTGCCCGTAGCTTCTGGGATAGGCTCCGGACCCCCCGCGACCCGGAAGGATAAGCGGGTTGGAAAATGGATGGATGGGATTTTAGAATGAATTGTGAGAAAACTCAATGGTACTTTCAGGAAAATTACATAAACTACATATCCAGTTGTGTTAATCCTTAAAAATAAAGAAGGTAGTGGCAATTAATTTTATTACATTGGAAGCAATTGATTCCCATCAATAATGTGGGATTCTGTATATAATCAGGGATTGTCATCACTGGTACACAAGTACGCATTCACCTTTAAAAACGATACGTGTGACAATCGATTGTGGTAACAATGTAAATGTTTACTTATTTTATGTGCATCTGCACTGATATGAAAACAAAATATAATGCATTTCAATCTTTATATGCTAACTACTTCATTTTCAATATACAGGTTAAAATGCAAGGTATTTTCTTGTCATAGCAGCACAAATGCACATAAATAAGTCCACATTTGCACTTTTACAAACAATCAATTGTCACACGTATCTCTTTTAAAGGTGAATTCCTACTTGTGTACCAGTTCTGTCCATCCCTGGGCATAATCCTACCATAATGATCCTGGCACTGCTAGGTGGTACAGATCTCAAAAATATGTTTCTATCTAATACAACATATCTAACATGATTTACTCGACACTGATCTCTAATCCAACTAATCCCCTTGTCTTTAAATGCCTCAAGGCATTTAATCGCATTCAGTGGGATTATGTATTTAAAACTGAATTTGGATTTCAGCCCAGAATTACCTTTGATTTTTAACCTTTAATGTTTGCAAATCTCCAGTTCAGATACAAAATATAAAATGGAGGATGTCTTTACTTTTTACCTATAACTCAGTCACTCTTGCAAATGGGTGCAGTTTCTGAGTAGTTGGCATGGATAAATTGTGGGATACTGTTGGCTGTAACGTTGATCCATCTGTCTTATACTTGTCCTGGTCATGGGTACATTCTGGACAAGATTACAGTCCATCACAGGGCACATACAGTACAGGGACACAATCGGAAGGCGTGAGCAATTCTGAAAAGCTGCTAATCAGCATAATATGTGGAAGGAAATCGGAGTACCCAGTGAAAACCCAGGTTACACAGGAGAAACATGCAAAATCCACACACACACACACACACACACACAGACCTGTACCGATATCCTTGCGGGGACCGTCCCTAAGGAGCAAAACCCTAATCACAACAATGACAACCCTAACCCCCACACAGCTCTAACCTTAACCATAAGTAACCGAACAAAATACAAAGTCTTATGGCATTTTAGTAACATTTTTTAAAAAAAATTTATAATATTGAATTTCCCTTTGTGGGGACTGAAAAAATGGTCCCCACAATGTCAAAATAACAGGCTTTTGTCAGAGGTTAATGCACATCTGACCTACACATACACACACACACACACACAAGCGTGGATCTGAAACCCCATTTGAGCTACTAGGAAAGTATTAAATTTACACAGAAAAATGCTGACGATTTATTTAAACATCTTGATCCATTTCTCTGGATTCCGCAAAGATTTGTGTTATCTAAGCACTCCATATAATCCCCACGAAAATATGAATATGTAGAACAGCTCTATATATTTGTAAAGCACACTGTAAAAACAAAAGCAGCACATTTCCCCAGCTCCCGCTGCTCCCTTTCGATCGCCTACAATCGTGGCTCCTGCACTAAAGTAGAAATGACAACGTCTGAGGTCTTGAAGAATAGCAAAGCCGCCTCAGTTTATGGAAATCACAATCACAGCTCAGCTGTCAAGCTGCTACACTGTAAGTCTATTATGTTGCCACATTTGTTACAAAGCAAAAGCAATTTACCCTCACACTTCCCCAGTTAACACTTACGCTATCGCTGATAATTTGAAAGAATTACTGCTAATAATTTATTTTATAATACATAAATAAATGCCCTTTGCAAACATGCAAATTTGACTGAACAGGAAAGAAAAAAAAGTTTATTACTCAAATGTGTCCTCAAATGCACTTGGATTAATGTAGATGTATTCCTTGGGTACTTAAAACATTCTGCTTAACCTTTTTTTTTTTTTTAAGGAAAACTGTTTTCCCCCATTAAGCTGGAGAGCAAACCAAGGATAAAACTTTCTCAGGCAGCTGTTCCGGAATCAGCACTTCCAGAGAGAGTGAGCTTAGAGCATGGAGTTTTATACATCCAGAGTCTACTTTATGTGCCAAGAATCTCTGGTCATCGCTAAGCTGGGAGAGAGATACTGTATGCAGATGGGACATATTAATTCTCCGTTACATATTAAAGGGAGTCAAGAATTGGACTGAGTTGGTCCCACAGGTTTACTCATTTTTTTCTGCTTCCGCTGTAGACCTTCCAGGCCTGAATGTCTCCAGTTTATTGCCAACACGGGCTGCCCTGACGAGCGCGAGCCTGCAGTTCAATGAAGGCTTAATAACTCAAACACGAGCGCCAGTATGCAGTACCAGAGCAATCTGAAGAGTCTATGTTTATAAAACGGCAGGATTGTACTCCTTTTTTGGCCCTATCCAATGCTGTACAGAAGGGGGGGGGGGGAGAAATCTGGCATGCTTTGATTATTTTTCTAACAACATATAATGGTATAATATTATAAAAATTATATTGTTTTAATAATGGGTCATGACCTAAACCCCTTACTGATGGGACCATTCATTTTATTTACATTCTGTTTATTTTGCAGACGCTTTTCTACAACGTAGGACTGCACAATATTGGAAGATCTGAGATATCAGATATCAGGTCAATATCGAGATCTGAAGTTTTCCACGATAACTATTGCAAAGTTAAAAATGTACTCAAAATAAACCTGCTGAACAGAAATGTCAGTATCTATCGGTCGATTCCGTCGCTCATATAAGTTTGTCAGTATCTATCGATCGATTCCGTCGGTCAGATAAGTCTGTCAGTATCTATCGGTCGATTCCGTCGCTCAGATAAGTTTATCAGTATCTATCGGTCGATTCCGTCGCTCAGATAAGTTTGTCAGTATCTATCGATCGATTCCGTCGGTCAGATAAGTCTGTCAGTATCTATCGGTCGATTCCGTCGCT
>JAODLC010000085.1:9364341-9376685 GCA_026781145.1 Hippopotamyrus pictus | reverse complement strand
ACCCCCCCCCCCCCCCCCAGAGCAGCCCCAGACTGTAGTTTACCTGTGAGGTAATCCTCAGCATAAGGTCATTTAACCCCACAAACGTTGCAATGCACTTGCGCTACTCACCAGGTTCTGCAAAGGAAGCGCCGCGGATTGTCTCGTGCACATGCCCCCCCGACCCTTTTCCTCAACGAGAAATCCAGAAAGCAAGGCTGGTTTTACGGGTTATGCATGGGGTCCCTTTGCATTGCTGCTTTCCGCCAGTCCCAGCTTCTTCACTGTGTACGTAATGTGAATGAGCGCGGCCGCACCTTCCCATTGAGCGGGGCGCTTCTGCCCATGACGTAGTGCGGAGTCTCTCCGGCTGCATCACGCCGCAGCCAGCAATCTCTCCTCTTAAGTTTCACCGCTCGTCTTCCCTGTTTGCCATACATGTTCGGATAGGAGCCTGACAGATGCGTTCATGGAATCCAGCATTTATTTCTATTCAAGATATGGGAAATCACCGCATACTACGTCTACTATAAACAGAAAACAAGAACAAATGCCATAATAATAATAATTAAGCACCATAATGTATTTTTTTAATCATAAATGTTTTCATTCGTTTTAATTGCCTGTGTTTCGTAGGTAAAGAGATGCGCATTTATGGTTTATGGATATAAACACAGACACGGGTTTTGGACTGGCTATAGAATTTCTGCACAATTTTATGTGATGACAGAAAGAGGAGGAGCCAGCCATCTCTGGAGAGAAAGGCAGGTGATATAATGTTTGTACTGATTTGTTCCACCTGTCCCTTCATATAATATGTGTGCCAGGAACACAGGATAGGTGGAACGAATCAATACAAACATATTGTACTGAGCATGTTTTAATTTAACCATATATACAACTTTTATATCGTTTGGAACTGATTTAAGGTGCATGAAAAGGTTGCTGAGTGATTAAACTCGTCGCAGGATGTACATTTTTCATATTACAAATATTTTTAGGCTTTTGTTTTGACAGTAACTTGAGCTCAAGTCCAGGACCGGCCCAGCCTACGGGCAACTTAATGCGATCGCCTAGGGCACCGTTTGATTAGGGGGCACAAAAGACAGAGCGATAGAAATCAAGAGAAACACATGATATTATAATTATATACGCTAGTTTTAATATGTCGCTATGCTTTTCTTGTGAAACAAAGGCGCGCTAGCTAGTTAGCGGCCAGATAGCCAGTTCTACTGAAACGTCTTATATAAATGAAATGACAGAATTTGTTTTCTGTTGCCTGGGCGGGGGGGGCAGGAATACCCAGGGCATTTGTCTGCTCTCATTTAATGTTGCTTTTTTTCCTACCATAAAATTGGTTTTGGACGTATGCACATATTTCAATAATAATTTCAATCAAAAATTAAATATACAAGAGAGTGAACATTCCCAGGACCAATCAGATCATTTGACCGCCTTTTCATGCAGTTCCATATAATATTAAAATCTTCCATTGGCCTCTCAGCCGCCAGTTGTCCTTGGTGTAGCATTTGATTGTTAAATTGCTATTTTCTTGTGTTCATTCCTTTCTCCCATTTCTTAAACTCACAAAACACTAATGACGCTCCCGTTCGATGCTCCCAATTCCCACGCAATGTGGATCCCTTCACCTTCTCAGCCGACGGAGATCGCAGGACGCAGGCATGATAGATGGACTTCAGGCCATAAGGCACAACATTACAGCCTGTGGAAGGGAAGTGAAGCTGTTTGTAGACATGAAAAGAGGAGCAGGTAAATGGAGAGCCAATGCAGTGGATTCCATGTTTGTATGGGTAGATATCTCAGGAATACAATCAAGGTGACGCAGCAATGGTAAGAACTCCAAGAGCCTAACTGCAGGGGTCTCCTCTAGACTGACTGTAGGAGAATCGATTCCGTTGTGGTGCGTTTCAGAAGATTTCCTCAAGGTGTCGCTAAAGGCACCTTACATTTTGTATTCATTTCATAGAATTTCCCAGCAGAAACAAATAGATATTTATGAAATTACCAATGCAGGTGTTTTAAGGCATTTTTCTAAAGTGTGCTGCTGTGGTTGATCTTAAAAAAGGCTGAAGGAAGGTGAAGTCAGTTTAAATATCAAGGCCTGCTTTTGTCAAGGAGCACGTAAAAGAAACATGGTACATTAAACACCAAACAATTGCATTATTTTTCACTTTGTAGCTATACTTCTGGATAAAAAGTAGGTCACCATATCCTAACCCACTATATGCAGTAAACTACACTTCTGCATTCTCCTGTTCCATATCATAACCTCAATAAATGGAAACAAAATTGCACCCAAATGTTAAGTAACCCCACAGCTATTTTTAGTAAAAGTTTATATCAATCAGCTGTAATGTTTTTTAATAATTATTATATTGTGCCCTAACTGACACAATGACCCTTGTCCTCTTCTAATTCACCTTTTATAATATATAAGGACATGTTCACACATCACATCCATGTTTATTTATTTATTTTTTTGCCAAGTACTGAAAGTTTGTTCCGCTGCGGCCTTGTACTGGTAGCCTGCCTGTCCGTATTGTTTTCTAAGGAGATTTTTCCTTTTCTTCCCACAGCTGCTCCTCCATAGCTTTTTCCGCCATGATGAGTAATACTGCTATCCGCCGTTACATTCGGAACACAGCCAGCGCAGAACAACGCAGCAACCTGACTGTCTCCTCAGCTTTGGTATAACGTGGCCACCAGCTCCCCCCCCATTTACAGAAAAGGTCTGTGCTTGTTTCTACACTGGCTGTTATTGTGTGTGTGTGTGTGTGGGGGGTGTATATATAACCTGTAGGACCAGGAAAAAATGAACTGCCACCAACACAGTCATTATTATTCTCATTATTATAACTGCAGACCCTCACAACTAGCTACCTAGAGAACTATGCATCACACATAAAGGCTAAAGTATGAGTATATTTAAACTTAATAGCGCTGAGTGATAACATTACACCTATGGTTGACCTATGGGATCTAGGTAAATTTAAAGAGTACCAGCTATTTATTTGTTTCTTGTGATGTAGGAATCGGCCGTGGGAGGGTGCACTGTCTTTGCTCCTTTTTATGGGAGGGCGTGCAAGGAGCAAAGAGAGCGCGCCCTCCCACTAAAAGGAGCAAAGAGAGCGCGCCCTCCCACGAAAAGGAGCAAAGAGAGCGCGCCCTCCCACGAAAAGGAGCAAAGAGAGCGCGCCCTCCCATTAAAAGGAGCAAAGAGAGCGCGCCCTCCCACTAAAAGGAGCAAAGAGAGTGCGCCCTCTCTTTGCTCCTTTTCTGTCTCTGAATCTGACTTTCTGGCTTTCCACATCTGGAGGAATTAAACTCCGCGTTCTGCCTGTTGCAGAATCTCTTCACAAGGCCAGCAGTTTGAGGCCCGGTCTCAGCAGAAAAGTCTCATCTCTGTTGGGGGTCCTTAACCCCGCCTGGGATTCCACCCCCTGCGCCTGGACCCCAAGCTACGCTCTCTACTGTATTGCGTGTGTGTGTGTGTGTGTGTAGCTGGGTAGGCGAGAAGAAGCATTCCGATGTGCCCATACTAGTACTTGAGCAAATGGCAATTAAAGCATCATTTAATTCTCTTTTTCATTTTACACCAAGAGACGAGAGGTGGATGCCTATTGTACAACAACACTCTCCAGCCTCAATCCCAAGGAACTTCTGCTGTTCTATGTTATCTATCAACTTTGTGCCTCCATGTTAGTTATACTGAGGAAGAGGATTTGCAATGAAATACTATTGTAATGGTTATACCAGACTGTTACCAAGTCAAATTAGTGTTGGCTATTAACATACATATAACAGGCTTATTTAAATCTGTATAGCAGAAAATAAAATTGGAAGACACCTTCTGGGAAAAAAATTGTCTTACACCGGGTGTAGCACCAGACTTTTGGCCCCGCACGAGGGCTAACTTCATTACCTGGCCTCTTTTAACTTTCTCTCTCGCTCTCTGCGGTCCTTGCGCTTCTGTAATCCCAATTTTAGTTCCAGTTTCACTCCGAATTTGGATTCGGTGAAATCCACACACCGCAGAGCTCGTCCACATGATGAATTTGTGCACCGGAGGATCAAACCTCCGGAGCAGGAAGCAGGTAGATCAGCAGAATTCATAATGTAAGTTATTTATGTTCATAATAACAGAAAGTACTCGTATTCAAATTAGAAATAAACTCCGACTTATTTCCGAGGCTTTTGGGACCGCCCCCCTTTTTCAGGACGGGCCTTGGTTAGTCAGGTCCTCCATTACCCACGGTCCGACGCCCCTGATTCTGCGTATAATATATAACATTTTTCCTTTTCGCATTTCGAGGTCAGTTGTGTACTTTTATACGGCTATGCCGCAGCTATGTGATTTTACCCTGCTAATAGACACTGCTTTGCTTCACGCATAGCATGCAAAGTGTTGTGGAGAGTGGAAGCACGTTCTCTTGTTTTCAGTTGCTGCCATAATCCAAATGTGTCCTCAGTGTTCAGAGTTACCCACCCGTAACTATTCTCTGGGGGGGCGGAAGTTTCCCTGCCGCTCCTGCAGATGATCTTAACCACTGTTGCTGCATGAGTGAGGATTGACTCTGTCTTTTTGTGTGGCAGGTATTATCCTGCAATATGGCCACCTGGATGTTTTTTGCAAATTTGGTCATGTAGAGCGTGTAGCGTGATTACACCAGGCCTCCTCTCTGGAATATTAGACATCTAATATTTTTTATCTCATGACATTCCTGACTATTCTGGGCCTGTTTGCATTTTCCACGTATTCTAAACCACAATAAAACAAAATGTTTATTACATTGGATTACTTGTCATATATGTATAACTGATGTAACAAAAAGTAGCCAATTTGTATTTGTTAGATTTATACAATTTATAGGGCCGGAGCTCACCATGACCCCAAACGGAATAAGTGCATTTTGGAAATGGACAGACAGATATTGATAGAAATGCAAAGCTTAAAGGTTGACAGGTAGAAACTGGTTTGTCTGAGCTCACAGAAAGCTAGCTAGCTAGCTAAATTCAGTGGATAAGTCACATCATGTAAAAACAGACAGATAAAAAATCTCATATGTAGCCTATAGGACACGTCAGCAAAACATAAGGGAGCCACTAACCTGCCTACCTAAAAGCCTGTTGAACAATGGGTGAATTGCACAAAAGAGACGAGTAAGTAAAGTATAATACTCTGCCAGCAGACCTCAGTTGAAGAGGTTCTTTCAATACAGGATAAGAATTTAAGAATAGGAAGTATTTTACTTTACTCTCTTCTAGTGATATCAGTGTACTGCAGAACTAAATCATTATTTTGACCAAAACAGGTAGGAGATTAGATTATTAATTCCTATTAAACAAAAAGCTATACACTCTAATACACAAAACGCCATGCATAATTCTGGTATCTCTTTAGCCATAAGACCATGTGATTATTTATATAAATGTTCTTCATTCCGTTGTCTTTGTCAAAATTACTTTTCCAGTTTTTCTCTTATACTAGATGGTATACTTAAGGATTCCTGTCATATGATTGTACATTCCTCTGCAATGGAATGTCCTCTCTTTATGTCTGATTATCACTTGATTATCTGAACACAATTGAAACATTTACAGAAGAAGAATAATAGAAACATATATTTAAGATTTGTCGATGATGTTCTCATTAAGGTCAATGAAAATTGGTTTGATTTATTTTTTAACAGATAATTTAGGTTTAGGTGTGAGATTAAGGTATCATTGTGGTACAGACTATGACTGAGAGAGTTTGGACGGGAAAGTAAACTCGCTTTATTACCAAGCTCAACATAAGTAATCGGCCAAAGACATGCATCCCTTCACAAGAGTTACAAAGCTGATCACTAGAGACAGTTGTGTTGGGAAAATTAAATAATGCAGATAAAGTGAGAATTGCTGATTGTCATAATATCCAGCCAGCATATAAATATTTTTCATTGCAATTAAAGTATCTAAAAGGTTATGTAAGCCAGTTATTCCACTTTTGTAGAAATATTTGTGTAATTCATCAAATTGCTAATTGTATTGGTTCACCTCAGTTTGTTGCCCATTTTAAAGTAGAGATTAATTTAAGGGAGAGTTTTAGTAGAGATAAATGTGGTGTAAGTAGGATGCTAAATCGGGACAGGGTTTCGGTGAGGCCGAAGGTTTGGGTCGCAGTGCTCATGCGTACAGGTTACCTGAAGACACCGGTCCGTCCGCAGGGACTGTGTGAGCAGAGGCGCACAGACACAGGGAGGACGTGTAAACCCCCACACACACAGAGCGGAGGAGGCTTGAAGCCACAGAGTCCCCCACTGAGCCACCGTACCACCCTGTGCGTCTCGTGTCTAATGCAAAAATAACCGTGTCACCCAGAGTCTCCATATCTACGTGTGACTGCATTCCTGAAGGGTTCTTCTTAATGAATGCACTGTAAAACCTGCACACTATGCTGGACAGAGCACTACCAACAGACCTACGTGGTAATAAAGAATATAAAACTGAATGGAGATTATTTTTAATTATTAGATACAATGATTAAATAGATAGATTTTAATGTTGAGTTCATTGGAAACTAATTTAAATTAAGTTTTACTGCCAAAGTATGACATTGAAAAAAATGTGAAAAAAAATGTTTTTTTTTTTTTTTTTTGTTTTTTTTTACTTTTCCAAAAATATAGTGTTTTCACATAGATTTGCATGGTATACCTTTGTACTTCATACATTTTAACAGGATTAATAATGTGGTCATATCAATTTCATTTTTCCAATTAGTATTTCAGTCCATTTCATTGAACTGTACTGTATATCATATGCACAAGATGGTTTGGCATTAAAACCGTTTCATTAATTTTAGCATAGTGGAATTTTATTTATTTTTTTTTATATCCCTTTTCCCGATATTGTACGAGTTAGTTAGCGCTCATATGGTATGGATAAGCCGAAAAATTTGCATTTTCAGATCAGTTAATAACTTATTATGCAAGGTGTGTGAGTGTAGCAGGTAGAGTCCCAGATGAGACCTTGCTGCATCGCAGGGTGACCCCGAAGGCAGACACACCCCCATGCAGTCGTCCATTCCCAATCACCCGTTTACCTGGACTTCATGGTTTCCGGAACACGGAGCGTCAGGAGAACGTCCACACACGCGGGGGAAGAACGTGCGGGCTCCGCTCCGCTCTGCGCACGTCGCACCGGGCCCACGTCCAAACCCACAACACCGTAATTGGGAAGGTACAGCGCTACCCGCTGAGCTAGCATGCCACCCACATCTCACATCAGTCTACTATTTCTGAAATCATCCGGCGAAGAAGAAATGCAAATGCAAAGGTCCTGTAGCGGAACAGAGTATTCAAACCATTTTAAATACCGTTGTTGACCTCCGGCTTGGTGATCCCATTTATTTCCTGTGTTAGTTTATTCCAATCCTGGAATCCGGTCCTTGAGGACCATGTTTTTGCTCCCTCCCAGCTCCTGGAGCAAAAATGTGAACCGTCTGGCAGGGAGCGAGGAGGGTACAAAAACGTGGACCGGCTGTGGGTGCCTGAACACCAGATTGGGAAACACTATTCTGTGTAAACAAATATGTAAAAATGGGTGAATATATAGGCCTGAAGAGTTCCCTCTAGTGGTCCAGGCAGCGGCAGCCTGGCCGAAAGAAGACTGGCGCGTTAGAGCAGTCCTCAAATCTGTCAGTGACAGCATCTCTGCTATTTGTTCGGAGAAACATCTAAAAATGTTTCCGAAGGAAAGCGGAGCAGCCGCGGAAAACCCACACGGACGCGGAGAGAGCAAACGGGGCGCGCGGAACCGGGGAGACAATCCCAGAGCCGCGGCGGAGTGAGACTCCCGCTGTGTTCGCGTCTCACCCTTCTCTATAAACGCTTATGACAAATGATAGTGATAGGATCACAGGGGGAGCTGTATCCCATACGGGACGGCTGCCTTCTGCTTCCTCAGTCAGACCTACACTCTCCGTGGCCCGGTACTGGGCAAGTGCATAAGGAAGCCCGATGGATGGATAAATTATTAAAAGATAACCATTACTTATATTTATAATTAGAATGTCCCAGTTAAAGCATGTTTCAGTTTGTCTGTTATTATCTTCATACTCTACAGAATAAGGAAAATATTCCATATATAATATAAAAAGTATCTTTTCATATTGCAAACATTCCTTAGCTGGCTACTGTTACTATATTTGAAATGATCTCATAGCCTTTTCATTTGCCCATATGGCATGATGCTGGTAAAAAGGTATTACGACCCATAATGCTTTGCGCGAGTCTCATTTTCTCCTCCGTAAGTTTTCTGCAAGGTCACATGTTATTGGTGTTGTACGTATAATCTCTAACGTTTGTTAAACTGTCTCAGTTAATATCAGCCTCTCTGACAAAGTGAGTCGTGCCACAGGATGACTGCAGCTAGGACGGACTAGTCTGGCAATTTTTTTCTCTTTGACCTTTATTTTTAGAACATTTACATGCTCTAAAAATAGCGGCTATCTGAAAGCCTAAGGCGTAGCTGGTTGATGGGGCAGCTGTCCCACTCGTGAGGAGATCTCTGCTTCATATTGAAATACGTGGATAATAAATACTCATAATGCACTATGCTACTTGTGTGTGTAGGGTTTAAAAATCTATGGAATTCAAAATTAATAGCATTTTAAACAGTATATTACATATGGCTATTATTATATACTATGGTAACAGGTAAATAGCAAAGAGTAGTAATGTATGCAACACAGCGGAGTTCAGAACACGCTGTGCTCAGTGCTCAGTAGTGCGTTCAGGCTCTTCTAGGCAACTCAAGTCACCCAAATATGTAGCCTGGCACTCTGGAACAGCGCCCCCCACTGGACAACAGGCATGCTCTGAAGACTGCTGTATAGAAGGCAGTCCGGAGTGTGCCTGATACAGGAACAAACCACAAGGAAAAGAGAGATAAATCACCTCCCGTGGTATGAGCCCTGCCCTGTTTTATCTGTACTTGAAGAACCTCCCAGAAGATTATTGTATGATCATTATCTGGCAGCATAAAGCCCTCGTTCTGACACCCTGGATCCAGATCTAAATGAGTGTATAATAAATCTGACATATTAAAGCTGGACTGTAACATCCATATAAAAAAAAAAAATAGTATCTGGCCGTTTTTATCTTAAAATGCCTTTATCTTCACAAAAGATCTCAGAATTCAGAATTGGCCGCTGGCCTTCCAGAAACCTCTCAAAGGCAGAAGTTCCAAATTCAAGACAGAGAACAACTCTGTGATCTCCAGATTCTGGAATTCCCCAACTGCAGCTTCCTGTGCCCCTCAGACAGTGGGCTTTCTGGACAGCAGAACACGATGACTCTATGTGGTCTGAGAGTGTTCACATTCCCGCAAAGCACACGGCCGGATGAATGTGGTCAGAGTGTTCACATTCCCACAAAGCACACGGCCGGATTAATGTGGTCAGAGTGTTCACATTCCCACAAAGCACACGGCCGGATTAATGTGGTCAGAGTGTTCACATTCCCGCAAAGCAAACGGCCGGATTAATGTGGTCAGAGTGTTCACATTCCCGCAAAGAACACGGCCGGATTAATGTGGTCAGATTGTTCACATTCCCGCAAAGCAAACGGCCGGATTAATGTGGTCAGATTGTTCACATTCCTGCAAAGCAAACGGCCGGATTAATGTGGTCAGAGTGTTCACATTCCCACAAAGCAAACGGCCGGATGAATGTGGTCAGAGTGTTCACATTCCCACGAAGCACACAGCCGGGTGAATGTGGTCAGAGTGTTCACATTCCCACGAAGCACACAGCCGGATGAATGTGGTCAGAGTGTTCACATTCCCATGAAGCACACAGCCGGGTGAATGTGGTCAGAGAGTTCACATTCCCACGAAGCACACAGCCGGGTAAATGTGGTCAGAGTGTTCACATTCCCACGAAGCACACGGCCGGGTGAATGTGGTCAGTGTTCACATTCCCACGAAGCACACGGTCGGATGAATGTGGTCAGAGTGTTCACATTCCAACAGAGCACACAGCCGGATGAATGTGGCCATTGCAATCATATGCTCACCATATTTAGCAGCTCAGTGTCAATTACCTACAAAAGGCCGCACTCATCTGTCCAGTGATGGGTCCACTTTTAAAAATATCTGGAAGAATCCTTCCCAGGAGAACTTTCAACACAAACGTATGATGGAACAGTTCATTCAGCACATGCTCAGGGGCCCAGGGGGAATTCTAACCATTAATACATCTGGGCCAGAAGCTATTATTTGGCTCAAGGGCTCTGCATTCACAAAATACAATAAAAAGTAGTCTGTGCTCCTGATATCACATTGAATGAAAAGTGTTGCTTTTCCACAGAAAATGTTACCTTTGACCTGAGTAAGAGATGACTGGACTTCTTTGTAAACTGGATTATTGCTATCAATTATGTTTTCAGACACAGAATACTGTACACAGAAGCTCTAATTCACTGGTAAGGTACTTAACTGAATTCCTGTAGCAAAATCTCCAGCAGTACTCATTTTTATAGTTACTTTGTATCAACATATCATTCCATAATATCTTAACCCTGCTAGAAAGTCAGTTAAAAATCATGCTTTACTACTATGCTGTAATGTTTTATTGAATAAAACACACAACACCCACCCATCTATCTTCCAGTACAAGGTTACAGGGGGGTAGGTGGGAGGGAGAGAGGGTAGCGTCTTGAGCCGATCCCAGGCAGTTTAGGGCACAAGGCAGGGCAACATCCTGGGTAAGATGGCAATCCATCGCAGGGCAATGACACGCACATATATTACTACACGCCAGTGAAGTCCCCATTCAGGAGTGCAATTATCTACTGCAACTGTGTTTACTGCAACTGAGCGTGTTATGGTGGCAGGATGGCTCAGTTCATAGCTATGTCACCTAAGAACTCCAGGGTTAGATTTTGTGCCCTTTTATGAACAAAGAGCGCCATCTAGTGGTGTCAGAAAATACAGCACATGGTTCATGAAGCTTCATTTGTCTGTCACTATTGCGAAACCTGCTGGATATGCTGGCAAATTAAGAAACTTCTATACTAGGTTAGCCTACATTGCTTTGTAAAAAACCCTTCTCTAATTTTAATGAATTAAAATGCTTACTTATTAAAAACTTACTTCTCTGTGATTTATATCACAGATCATGTCACAACAACAGCAATGACCCCAGTGTTAAGGCTGTCATCAAAGAAACTTTAGACTGACTAGCTTCTCTGGTTCCTCCTAAAGTAAAGACAGCTCTTTGGATTTGAGAAAAACAAAACAACAAAACACAGAAGGACTATTATTCATATATAATAGAATTTGTGTTATCAAAAGACATACCGTAGGTGTCATGTTTACCGTAGACAAATGCTTTTTAAATGTTCCACCTAATAAACAATGGAATTACAGTAAATGATAATTAGTTTAGGTTTACAAAACTTGCAGCCTCTCATCGTAATCACATGTAGCCATTGTTACAGCATCAGTACTAAATTCAGTTGTTTTAGCTACCTGAATAATAATATGATGATACAGCACCACCTTCACGAGGGGATGTAGCTTATTTATACATAGAGTTTCTAATCTGCATATCTGTTTAGTCGGCATGTCTCAAGACTCCAGGTCTGGGGATTTGATACGTGACCTCATGCGTAATTTGCATTTCCGTATTGATTTCATCCCATGCATTTCTTCGGATCCAGGTCTTGCCGCAAGGATCTCCGATGACTTCATCAACCAACTGATTTCCATCGCTGGAACACAAATATTTAACAACACCTAATGGAATGTAAGTTCATTTTCTTTTATAGCTGTCCTTGACACAGACAATGAACGAATGTCATGAGATTGAGGGAACCACTCCAAGATGAACTTTGTTTTGAAAAGTGCATAAATAATTTGATAATATTTTTTTAACACTGTTTGTTACAGCTTACTATTAATTGTTTTTCGGAGACTCAGAGGACCTGAAAGCAGAGCTGTGTCTCTTTTGGATCTAGAGGAGACAAGTGAGGTGGTTTGGGTGTCTTATAAGGATCGTGCCATCTGGATGGGTCCCAAGGGAGATGTTCCAGGCATTTCCCACTGAGTGGAAGCCACTGACCTGGCAATGTTTGGCCATGGAAAACGATGTCTGGTCAGAAACACAAGTGGCAAGAAAGTGAGTTGAGTGTTGAATATTATTTAGATACAGACTACACTGTAATATCCCCTGAAAGGTGTTTTGTTCAAGATATCTGTACATATGAATTCTTATTTTATTGCTATCAGTCCAAAGACATGCTGAGGCTGATTGGAGTTCCTAAATTGCCCATAGGTGTGCCTGTGTGAGTGAATGGTGTGTG
>JAODLC010000085.1:9346788-9362921 GCA_026781145.1 Hippopotamyrus pictus | reverse complement strand
GGGGGGGGGGGGGGGTAGCGTCTGCAAAGGATGATCCGGACGCCAGATTTATTCATGATGATTTGTATTGCCTGTTCCTAGCTCTCGCCAAATGTAGAAATCCACTCCTATAATAGACTCCATATTTGTTTCTACCCACCAAACCCTGTGCTGTTGTTAAGCCCATCCTCAATAAACTCGTCATGCCTTGACCATTGCTTCTGTCGCTTGCTTCTCTTTTCCTTCTCAACTGAGGGATTCTCACATCCGTAAAGGGAATATACAAAAATAAAACTCTGGTCCATTGGAAATACCCAGCATCACATGGTTCTGCTGTGTCTACCAGAGGGAATCTCACTCCCAGAAAAGGGAATATACAAGAATAAACTTCAGGTCCTTTGGAAATACCCTGTGGCACGTGGTGCTGTTCTCTGGGTTACTCCGACTTTCTCACAGCAATCCTGTACTGTGTTTTAGTGCGTGGCTGTATAGAGTATTCAGGTTGTATTGAGTATTCGGGTTGTATTGAGTATTCAGGTTATATTGAGTATTCAGGTTGTATTGAGTATTCAGTATGTATAGAATATTCAGATTGTATTGAGTATTCGTGTTGTATCTAGTATTCAGGTTGTATTGAGTATTCGTGTTGTATTGAGTATTCAGGTTGTATAGCGTATTCAGGTTGTATTGAGTATTCAGTATGTATAGAATATTCAGGTTGTATTGAGTATTCGTGTTGTATTGAGTATTCAGATTGTATTGAGTATTCGTGTTGTATTGAGTATTCAGGTTGTATAGCGTATTCAGGTTGTATTGAGTATTCTGTTGTGTGATACACTAGAGTTCTGGAATAACTTGGTGATACGCAAAGAAAATACACAGCACAACCATTGCATTCATCATCTCCTGCCTTTATACACACTGTCTGTACTTGGAGTATTTGAAAGCTGTGTATTGGTTCGTTCACATTCAGTGTCGTTACATTGTATTAGGATATGAAGCAAGCCCGGAGTTGCTAAAAAATAAACTATAAAAAAGAATATAAAATCCCCATCATGTTGTTATCAAATGTTTATGGCAACACATAAACAAAGTAGAAGTTTTAAAATTATTATTTATTTATTTATTTATTTATTTATATTTATTTATGTTATTTTTTTTTTGCCGTATTGAATACACAATCCAAAAAGAGGATGAAGAGAAAATGATTTTTTTATTTGACGTTAGAAAATGTTCATATCCATGCATGAAATGGCTTTACATTAATAGGCTGTACAAGTTGAAAGGGAAAACATGCTTTTTCATTAAATTCATACAGAAAGTATCCCAAAATCCATCAATCCATTTTCTGTAACCACTTGTGCTATTGAAGGTCATGGGGGGTCCAAAGCCTATGGGCATAAGGCAGGGAACAACCCAGGATGGGGCACCAACCCATCAGGGGGCAAAAGGCAGGGAACAACCCAGGATGGGGCACCAACCCATCACAGGGCACAAGGCAGGGAACAACCCAGGATGGGGCAACAACCCATCACAGGGCACAAGGCGGGGAACAACCCAGGCTGGGGCACCAACCCATCACAGGGCACAAGGCGGGGAACAACCCAGGCTGGGGCACCAACCCAACGCGCATACAAATGCAATTTGGTAACTTCTGTTAACCTCAGCATGTTTTTGGACTGGGCGGGGGGGAGGGGGGGGGCAGAGAACCCAGAGGAAACCCCACAGCAACATGGGGAGAACATGCAAACTCCACACACACGGAACCCTGGAGAAGACTCGGACCCTAGTCTCAGACGTGTGAGGGAACAGGGTTAACCGCTGCACCACCCTGCTCCCAAAACCATGCTAATTAAAAATAACAGGCTCAATAGCCAACAGAATGGAAGGAAAATTTCAAGTGTACCTGTGAATTCTAATCCCGGATATTCCTGGTTCTGTTCCACTGGAAGTAGTATCATCGTGTTCTGTGGTGCCTCACTCACACAAATATGAAGACACCTTCACTAGACATGATGTTTTTTTTTAGTCAGCTATTTACTCAGTTAAACGGGTCAACAGTGGACAGGGAAAACAGCAGGGTTTTGTCACATCTCAGTGCTGTCCAACAGCCAAAAAGGGGATTAATGCTGTTTTCTCCCATTTGGTCAATGATCTGATTCTTCCTACTGTCTTCCTGTTATTAGAGTTGAAGCTTGCAGTTGTGCTGCGTGTACTGACTGCAGGCACTCAGAGCCTGGCTGCTCTGCACCATCTCCGAAGTCACATTGGCTCATGCCAATGCCTTTAAATCTCCTCTTGAACTATTGTTACAGGACACTTTTGATTATTACTATAGAAAATGTCATTAATTTTCCTCTTTCTGTTATACAACTTTAGTGCTGGGTAGTTATTACACTTCTGGCTTTGAAACTCATTTATTCATGTGTTTCACATTATTGACAAACGGGAATTAATAAGTTGGGTGCATAGAACAGTATTTAATAAACACCTTTGGTCATTTAATAAACCAAATATCATTAATCAGTTACAAAATTATACAAAAATATTACCAAATATTTTCAGTGTAGTCTTCGCAGTTTAATGACTATTAAAAAAAAAAAAACAGGATTCCAAACTGGCAATTTATTAATTGAATCGGAATCCTTCTAATGCCTGAATTACATTGAGATGAATAGTTTTATAAGTATCTTGTCAAGTTGGACTTGAATTGCAAGTGACACTATGCCATGTAGAGTTATGAATGCGGTAGCACTTGGTGTGACATCTAACGTATCACCGTATTGTCACCCCAGGTAGGAGCTTATGAGAGTTGTCACTGAGGTCACAATTTAAATAATCCGTCAGAACGTGGTGTGTGACGATTTTAATATTACTGACTTTTTTTGTGTTCAGGCACAGAGTGAGTGATTCTGTTCTAAGGAAATGTCAGCATTACAATAAGTGCTTGTTTCAGGTACCATTCCAATATAAAATAACTATCGTCAGATTTTATAATAAAGACATTTGTTCTGAACATTGTACTGCCCAGTACTGGCTTTAGTTAAATACTCCATCCACAATCATTAACTTTTTATTCAGTGCAGAGATGAGGCAAGATTGTTCCCAGAAGCACAAGGAACAAGGCAGGATGCCAGTATATTGCAGGGTACACATGTACAGACAGTGGGCAAGTCAGGGATGCAGCTTCACCCACTGCATGTTTTGCACTACAGGTGCAAACTGAAGCACCTGGAGGAACATCGTTTGGACAAAGGGGAGAACATGCAGCATCCATATCCACAGACCCAGGAAACTCACCCATAAGCATTGAGGCGTTACAGTGCTAATCAAAAAGCCACAATGCCATGTTTGATTTGTTAAAAATGTAAAACATTAATAAGAAAAACAAAACAAAAGAACAATTATGAAATGTTTATAAAATGACAATAAATTAGACAGGTATCTTCTTGGCAGAGTTTATGAAAAAATACTGGTAGACACGGAGAACAGAAAAGAAACAGACAAACTAAATAAAGCATCACTAACATCTATAATAGTAATTAAAAATATGCACAAATGGAAATCAGTCATTTTAAACTAGTTACATATGGTAATTTTAGTATTTTTCATTATTTTGTAGTAAATTGAGTTGAAATTAATTTTCACAAAAAAATCCATATATCCTCACATCCATGCAACCCTGACCAGGATGAGCTGCTAGAAGAGGGATGCATGAATAAATCCTCACGTCCGTGCAGTCAGCGGCTGCTTATCCAAAAGGGATTTCAGTGATCCACTATCCACCCAAGAAGACTGGATTTGGAGGCGGACAGAACTAGGGTGCAATGCTAGTTCATCGCAGGTCACTCATTCACAGAGATATTTAAGGGAAAATTCGACTCAAATTCATTGTTTAGAAACCTAGATACTGGCTGAACATATGCATTAATAACACCAGTTGACATCAAATGCTACTTACTACAGTGCTCTTTGAAAATAAATAAGTAAATAAAGAAAGAATATTAATAATAATAATAATAATAATAATAATAATAATAATAATAATAATAATTAAAAGAATCTTTGGATTTCCGGAAGAAATCCGAATAGTTGGACCAAACCCATGTAAGCACACACAAAACTGAGAGTGACTTTAAGATTGAGTCCTGGAGTTGTGAGAATACGTTCAAAGCCTCCTACTGTGTCACCGTCTTTCTCACGGATCGACTCACACAACCATACACACGCATCAACATATCAGCTGCATGTCAATGGGCTAAATAAATATTTTTCACAATTTCCGAAGTGCTTACTCTTACTGTGATTTTCTGGAATATGCCAGGAGTAGACAAATATGTTGACAGACCGTTGACCATTGTTTCAAAGCATCACTAATTGTCCGAAATATTAAGAAATCGGTTCATAACATAAAATTCACGAAAAAATATGCGTATTGTCTATTAAGTATTTATAAGCATTTATATTATTTTTAAGTAGGCTACACAAAACATATTTTACATTATTATACTGTTAATATTAATTTCTCTTGCGCCACCATTTATAATTTTTCTCAGGCGTCTTGCAATTTTTCACACTAGATCACAGATTCTATACTATCAGTCAAATGGACAAAGAATTTATGTCTGCTGGTTTCTGCTGCTGTAACATGTTATCGGTACCAGCTAGCTATACGTAGTTTGGGATTCTTTTACGCCATGAGAACCGTTTCCATGGCAACGGGGCGTTCCGCCTCACCGTCGACTTTCCGTTTGCACGGATTTCGGATCCGACCTGCGGGGACGGCGCATGCGCACATCCCCCGATCCCTAAATGGGACAATTCTTTATGTGACGTCATGTCTCAGCCGTCTCCACAGAAACTTTTGTCCCCGCAGCCAATCAGAGGGCTCGGAGCCGATCAGAGGGCTGAGAATGGGATAGGGGGCTCTGCGGAGCTCCGACATCCCGTGTTATCACTCCCGGCTGCAACCTTTCTAGACACCCAGTATAATGTACTGGTGGAGACCGCGCGCATAGGGATCCGGTTTTTGCGACTGCAACTGTTCTTTTAGGGGACTTTTCACGGGGTGATGGCTTATACAGAGTTTAGCGGGCTGTCCCTAATGACTGGTCGTTTGAGGAGTCTCCAGAATCCGGCACTTCGGTGATAGTGCCACTAAAGAAATCCAGATCATTAGGCGAGCCAAACTAAACAGAAACGCAACACCGCTGGATCGGTAAAGAAGAGCCTGCCGAGCACTTTGGGTTTGCACTTCTTCCATGCAAAGGGCATTTTGAGAAAGCAGAGGATAGGAGCAGTGGCTAGTCGCCAGGTATCATTTGGCACAGAGGAGGTGCTGCTGTTCGGATCACATCTATGGACAGCGAGGATACGGCAGATTTGCAGAAAAGCCGACAGATGAAGCGATTTACTTAGATTTTTTTGTAACAATGATAATGAGAGCATGAGCTGAAAAAAAAAACAACAGATCTGACCCGATCCGAGAAAAAATATCTAGGCTATATTTAATGCCACTCCATCGATGCATTTTTGGTTACTTAAATGCAGGAAATATTAGGACGATGAAAGAAAACAGTAGGCTAATTGTCGAAATGATACAAACACGTCCAATCAATAACAATATTTTGTATCAATGCACTGCTAACCATACCATATCATCTATTTAATGAATCAGGAAATTATATTTACATCTTTGTCTTTGGATATTTACCGATTTTGTTTACATTGACGAATTCAGTCAGTAAATAATTAAGTCCGGCCAAATAATAATAATATTTACTTACGCGATTTTCCGCAGCTTTTGTGTGGTGCAGGTTTTAAGAAGAATTGTTAAGATAAAAGATTTATCTAACCCATATTTCATCCTGCGAGAGACACGGTCCAGGACAAAATAGTACTCAGGAGACACAACACGAAGAGCTGATGCCTTTCCGATGTTGAATTATATCGATTCCCGTCAGCCGGTCAGTTCTGTGTGAAATAAAATAAAGAATAAGATAAAGAGGCGGATTTGCCCTGCCGAGTATAAAGTGACGGTCCTGCTGGAATAAGGAAACCTTTCACGTAAAGAAAGGAGAGTAAGGCGTTTGGGGATCCGATTAACTCAAGGGTGCGATTCACATTTATAGAGCATCACCTGAGGATCTGATGTAGGATCACGACACCAGCTACAAAGGTTCCTTTTTTAATAAAAAAGAAGAAGAAGAAGAAGAGAAAAAACTTGCACTTTGACCGAAATTTATACTCGTTACGTTTTTTCGAGAGGATTTTTTTTTCGTATAGTCGAAAATTGCCGAACAGGTGTCCACATAAAAAAGGTGAAGAAACAGAAGACAAGTTGCGTTTCTTGTGGCCCGGCCGTTAAAAAGCCATGGAGGGCGATCGGGACATGTACCGCCAGTTTCAGGACTGGTGTCTCAGGACATACGGGGATTCCGGCAAGACAAAGACAGTGACCCGTAAAAAATACGACCGGATTGTGCAGCTCCTCAATGGATCCGAATCCAGCTCCACGGACAATGCAAAGTTTAAATTCTGGGTCAAGTCCAAAGGTTTTCAGCTTGGTATCAGTGGAGAAGAAAAACAAGTGCTCTACGTCCCAGTAAAAACAGCGGTTAGTACATCATCGGTGTTTTGTCAGTGATGTATGTCCAAATAAACCATCAGATTAAACGTATTAGTCCATGCATCCAGTAACCATATTGTGTCTTTACAGTCTCTGTTGAGCTAATTGTTGCGATCGCGGGTTGCCTACCTTCCAAAGCGGTACCCATTTTATTACCTACCTCCTTTATAACAGCTTGCGTACCATGTGGCACGCGATACCATTGTGGGATGTGAACTTAAAGCAGACGCCACAACCGTCGTAACATGACCGCTTATTTGGTTTTATGGTTGGCTTGCGTGGTGTTAGTGCCTTGAAAGGACATAACAGAACACTGGTTATTTTGTTGAATTTTTAACACGGACGGACATATTTCCTCAGCTGAATGCACACCATTCTGACCATTGTTATTAAAGCAATGAATTTTCAGATATTTGAATCTGTAGTGCAGACAGAAGGCATTTTATTGTAGTACTCAGTCTTTCAGGTTCTGCAGTGTATTGTCGCCAGCTGCTTTTCTTTAGGCAGAAACTGTCTGGTGCCGGACCTTTGAGTTCCCCAGTGATACGCAACAACAAACCCACCATTTATACAGCAGCTGCCTTATGTCTTCTGTGAACCTTGCAGATGGAGTAAAGCTATGATGTGGAATTACATTATTGTTTAGTGCTAATAATAATAATAAGTAATAATAACAATAATAATAGTTTTTAAAATCCCAGTTAATTCTAGGTTCCTTTATCATTCAGTTTGAGAAATGATTCCAAAAAGTGCCACAATGAATTAGTACGGTTTGTGTGTCTGTTGAGGTAGAGACATAGATTATATTTTAAAATATTTTCTTTAATATTGTATGAATTCAGTATAATATGTAGACTGAAAAACAGGTATAGAAAATGGATGGACGATGTATGTATGGATGGATGGATAAATGAAAAAAAGCATCATTGGAAACTATCAATGATGGTTAAGTGAATTGTGTGTATAATAAAGAAAATAGGACCCTTTACATTCCAGCTTGATATTGCAGGAAACATTACCCCAAGGCTGGCTATGTGGCCAGTTCATTGGATTAAAGCACACTGCATCCAGGATTCTGCGTCCTGTGCGGACGGTTTCCGTAGCAGCGGGGCCGGGTAGCACCAGAGAGAGTTCTGAGGCTGGAACGTGACGGTTTGGCCCATCATAGGGGCAGACGTTTCACTGATGAACTGGGTCAGCCTGAGTGATTCTGAGTGACTGAGCTAAAGTCAACAAACGATCCCTGCACACACTCAGCTCTCTGAACAACAATAATCATTTTCATAAAAACATAAAAACATTCTTTGAGACATTCTATTTCATATTTCAGTTCTAATAAAAATATAATACTAATAAATTAGCAATGTAATACAGCAGCTTTTTAATACAATCATGGTGCCTCCTATTCATTTGCTATCTCTCTGTGATCAACTGTCAGACTAAATAAATTACATATTTATAAAATAAAATAAAATATGCTCTTTGGTAGGATGTGTATTTATGGCTAATCAGACCTAGACCTCATATAGCCTAATCTGCAGCAATTTTTAAAATAAATTATTATATTTTCTTAAGGCATTTTCATATTTTAAATGTTTTTATTGCTATTTAAATTTGTTTATATAATATTGTTGCTACTTCTTACATTTTAAATGCTTCAGACGAACATTGGGAAGGACACACTTTAGTGAAATTAATAGAGATTAATCAACTCCCATCTATGTTAAAAGTGATGATTGATCTGTTGCTGGCATTCCATTACGAATTCAGAAGGCAGCCTAGTTGTTACCATTACTTTACAGGTCTAGATTACTTTGGGTTTGGAGTGCAGGGTGTCAGTAATATGTATGGGTTGCACTAGAAGTACTTCATGCACTTTAAAACAAACATACAAGCTGAGGATTCTGCCACTTCGAAGCTTTAAGAATGGCTCTCTGATCGCGCAGACAGCAAGTTCTTTGGGGGAAACGTGTGATTAGCCTGTGGATCCCAGGAGGGCTTTTATCCTGGCCTACATGGCTCGCTGAAATAGCAGACAAATAAACCCAGAGGACCGATGGTGAGCGTCTATAATGCAGCAGAGAACACAAAGGTTCCAGCATAGCTGCGGGAGAGCAACCCAATAGTTTTCTGACCCCCCGATGTACCGAACCCAGGCTTAAATGCCACTTGGATGCACAAATGTACCAAATGGAAGGTGTTCTTGGTTATTGAATCGCCTCAGTGCTGCCTGTCATAGTCTCATTACTTGTTCAAGAGGCAACTCTGAAATCCCCTCGTGGTGGATCAAGATCACACAGGCTACTGTGGCCCTACTACTGTAAGCGATGCTTGTAACAGGGATTCAGGAGGAAGTGGTCACCAACCGGTGGACAAGACACAGTCACTGGTGTCGACTTCTGCTATTCCAGAGCAGCTAGTAACGGTGCGGTGTGTTGGATCTGCTGGTTAGGACGCTGGACGCTTGGAAGGTGGCCGATTGGTCGATCCAAATCCCGTCGGAGTAAGAAGGATGTCATTTTCAGGCCTTTTGAGCAAGGCCCTTAACCCCACTTGGTCCAGGGACATTGTCTGACCCTGCTCTTTGATCCTCACTTGTATGTCATTTTAGGTAAAAGTGTCTGCTAGATATATATCTAGAGAGAGAGAGATAAGCCAGTTAAATCCCAGTAGTCGTGAGAGGAGCATTTATAGCACCGTTAGATGTACCTTGATGGTTCATCAGGCGAACCACAAATATGCTGTAGGGATGTTGAGTCGGAATGAACTTTTTGTCAAGCACGTAACTATGAAAATTGCATGGAAATTGTCTTGCTGTATTTGGTCCTGCTCGGCCTAAAAACACAAAGTACTCTACAATACAGGCAACACGCAGTACTCTAACACATGTTACTGCATTCAACAAGTAAACAATTCTATCAAGTGGAGGGGTGCGATTGTCTTAGGAATGATTGTTGACCAGGAAGGCAGCTCTGGGTGAGAAGCTGCTTAACGCAACAGCATTTTACAGAACTCTTTTGCATAGTGTTCCAGGTTATCGCTGGCACAGATGCAAGGCAGTCCGTCTATCTAGTTACATTTTCTCACACCATTTATGATGAGGCCTATAAGGGTGCTATAATTTCCAATGTTTAGCATGATTAGCAATCATTAGTGTATAAAGAGTAAATAAGATGAGAAGGAACACAGTCTGGTTTGCGGGTCACTGATACTCCGTGTAAGTCAGGATGTTACAGGTCAATGACAGATGGACGGAGGTACATTCAGAGAGTGAGATTTTGGGGACATGCTGGCCATTCCACTAAAAATCCCTCAACAATTGTGTTTTATGGATAATGTACATCTGACCACCGTGTTGGAAGCATACAAACATCTAGTACAAACGTGATCGACGGATCAACAAGAACAACTGACTGTAATTTGGTTGAACTGAAATTCATAAGCATGTTGGTTTACGCAAAACCTACATTTAACTTTAGGGTTGCGGTTTAACAATTTTCCAGACGACACACTTCTGGAGCACCTCCGATCACCTCTCAATAGTGTCGGCCGCCAACCCTGGGCACTGCGGCAGAGCCGCGAGTCTGACTGGCCGCTCCGTGCACTTTCTTTTTCTGGTGGGTCGACAGACACCGACACGCAGCAGATTTAGAATGGGCTGTGCCTGGCAGAAGCACCAGAGCATGATAGAAGCAGCGCATGTACTGCATGCGCAACAGACAGAAAGGCACCAGAACTGTCAAACTCATTATTGTACAAAATACTGTAGGTGAAATCACTGGGGGGGGGGGGTCACCATTTTTATCGCAATTAATGTGGCAGCACACAATGTGACTAGTGCACACCTCATTCAAAAATAGAGACCTTTCATATTTATCATCTGCGGCTCTTTAATTAAAATAAATGAATAAAAATTAAAACATGCAGAAGAAAACTCAGGTAATTAGTTACTGTAGCCCCATCTAACTTATTTATTACTTTACATGAATCCATTTGCGCCTCTTTCAGAGACAATTTCTCTGATGGAATGAGTGATTTAAGATTAACAGATTAGCTATCTTGACATTTTTTTTTATCTAATAAACATTTACCAAATGGATTTCTGTTCATTTTCTTTTTTATATGGTTGTTTAAATTCCTTTTTCATTTTTGGGGATACTTAAACAATTATGACATGCTTATTTTTAACGAAGGTATTGCCATAAAAACAATATAATATTGTTAAGGTTATAAAAAGGGTAAAAACAGATAATGGGAAGATTATAAATTTGAAGCAATATGTTACTGTAAGACGGGGGGCATGCAAACTACTTAGCTGTTCCAATCTATAAATGCAACAGGAACCAGCAACCTGTAACGTACCAGGGATTCCAGAACAACTACACGCCTTAGCGGTAAAATAATGAACAGAAATTCGAAGCTATAAACAATACAGCTAAACATTCACACAGAAATACACATTCATTATTTCAATACTGTAGTGCTACATTACAGCAAGCTTTTATTCAGAAGATAATGAAGTTTTTGGTTTACAGATAATTCTGCCTTGAAAAACATGGTAGGTACAAAGAGATTTGGCTGGAACTTAAGAAATACAATCAATGCAAAAAGCTTGTTAAAGTGTAAAGCCACTTATGAAATTCAAGATGGACTGGAACGCTGTATCAGTTTTCTATAGGGCCGGCATGCATCATTCCTGGGCCTGGTGCAAAATTATTTCAACAGGGCCCCCTGCAGAAGAATCACTTTCTCTCCTGCTACCGTCCCCCCCCCCCCCCGATCATAGTACCCTTGTTCCATGCAGTGGTGCTGTCTCCAGTATAGAGAACTGGGATGTGAGTTTTGGTGCAGGTCATATGTGCTGAACCTGCTGTGGTAGCCTTTGATGGTTTGATATAATGAGCCTCTGATGTCAGACCTACATGAGGGTGTGACCTCATCAACAGCCTATTAGTCATATGGTCAATATGGGAGGTTTTTTTTTTCTTTTTTGAGTTTTTACTGTGTGTAAAGTCTGATTTGGGCCATTTATAACATTGTATAACAATCAGATCGACGGTTTAAGTCAGGAGTGACCAATAATACCCTTACAAAGGCTCAGTGTGTACATAGGTTTTTGGGATAACCTTTAGGTCAGCTGTTCAAACCCAGGTGTGAGGACTCATCAGCCAATCAGTCCTCTAATTAGTAATCTAATTAGGGAGTTGCGGCGAAGATCAGAATGTCCGTTTCTGAATAAGATTGGCCACCCGTGGTTTATGTTAGTATAGCTACAGTATATACATATTAAACAATCTAAGTTCTTAGTGCACTGGTGAAATTATTTTCCAGCTTCAAAAATTAGCATCTTAGAAACTCT
Organism: Hippopotamyrus pictus; assembly: GCA_026781145.1. Taxonomy (NCBI): domain Eukaryota; kingdom Metazoa; phylum Chordata; class Actinopteri; order Osteoglossiformes; family Mormyridae; genus Hippopotamyrus; species Hippopotamyrus pictus. The sequence goes on along the minus strand of JAODLC010000085.1, from coordinate 9,350,955 downwards.
ACATGCTTATAAAAGAAAATTATTCACATTTATCAGGTGTCTTTCAAGTTGCCAGTAGCAGAAGAGCATCTGTGAAACAGCAGGACTGCACAGCTATGCACAAATCTGAACTAACTCAGTATGTCAGCTGTCAGAGGGTCGAACCTGTAAACTTTATGACAATACCGGAGCACACATTTGCCTTTCCTACCGTTAAACACATTCATAGTTTTAGATAAATATCGGCAGAAAACTGTATGGTCCATCAAATGTTATGCCACTGACATGAGTGTCAGTAATTTGTTAAAAGCCCCATACAAAGACTGATATTACAACTAAAGCAGAATACGAGTTAAGCCTGCCTTTTTAAGCAATAATATATTAAAAATGTTATTTGTTCATTTTCGTCCACATAGGCGTAGATAGTTATAGGCAAAAATGTCATACCTTCAGATAAAAGGATATATCAGTCGTGAGCAGTTCTCGATGGACATGTTCATGACAACAGATTTGCAAATACCTCACGAATTAATAATAATCTCTTGTTTAAGAAATAATGTCAGGATGCACTCAGGACTATTGCTACTGAAGTGGAGTTTAGAGGTAAGAACGGAATCTTTTTGAAGAATGGTTGAGATTCTGAAGCAAATTTTACTAGAAAGGGAAAATTCATAAACTTAATTCTGGCCTCGGATCATTCGGAAGATACTAAGAGGTAAGATTCAATTCAAGACGGCACCAGTCTCTTTTTGGTGGTTAAATCAGGCCGTATTTTAAATGAGATGGAGAAGCTTGATGGTGTCACAGAGGTTCAGCTGAGAAGGTAATCTAGAGGGTCTGGCTGTGAGATGACTGCGACCTGAACCAAAAACTCGTCTCAGGGAATCATGACGCGTGGACATCAGATAATATACGGAATAAGCCTCAAGACCTGCTTACAGGTGTGCAGAGGGAAAGCGATGTTCTCATCAATGCTAAAGTTGGCAGTTATTGATGACACTGCGTTTGAGTTGTTCTGGGAGAGACATAAGCAGGAAGGTTGGATATCCGTCTCTTTGACAGGTTCTACTGAAGATGATGGTCAGCTGTGCAGGTCAGGATGTCAGCGAAATATGCTTCGACATGGGAAGAAACTTGAGTATCGAGAGGCGATTCAGGGCAACATGCTAGCCGTAGCAGGAGACGACGAAGAGCAGAGATGCCGGATACAGAACAACAAAAATCAAATAGAAAATATCCTTAAATGGATTAAATTAGCAGATGACAAAAAATATATGGTGTACAAATGGGACAGTGTAGCAAGAGATCTCCAAAGACATGCCTAAAATTTTGAAATGAGCAGCCTTCCATAAAGAATTGGGCATGTATACGGATAATTCGGAGGGTGATAGTAAGTAACAGTTCAGGACCAGAACGCAAATATTTAGACCAAGATTATGTTTCTAAATTTTTACTTTCTGGACCAGAAATTTCCACCTCTGGGATGATTCCATAATGAGGCAGTAGAAAACATAAAATAGGATGTATGTAGGAAGAATGTCATAATGGACTAGTAAGCACTATAGCATACCGGGTATAACTCAACTACTTCAGAAATGATATTGCTGTATTAGAATAACAGGAGTGATTCTTAGCCCGTAGGGGTTGCCATTTTAGGAGATGCAATAAGGACAAATAAAAGAAAATATTTCTTTGCTGCCAAGGTGCTGTGGTTGCAATGAGCTTCCTGGTAGTGTACTTGAGGCAAGGATTATGTTTGTCTAATTAGCGCTAGTGTATAATTTTCCCAACGCTTATCTACATAAGAAAAGGAGGTTGATTGGCCTTCTCATTAGTCCATACTTCTTATGTTTCTCATGTATGTTTCATTTTCTTTGTGAATAAAGTAGAAATAAGCTATCGCAATCTTGCAAAGTAAGCTGTACCAGTGACAGTCAATATAAAACATCATTTCCCCACTGATTTCCGCGTGTTTTGATTAGCCTTATATGGGGCATATAAAAGCACACATACAGTTATCGTGCTTCGTTTGGACTACCAGAAAAGGAAAGGAAACACAGTTATAGAGTAATTGTAGAATTGTGCCGTGCCGACCCATCACTAAAAATTGACATCACATATCTTTGTGGATCAATTATCAGTCATCTGATCTTTTACGTTACACTTACACAATAGAGTTGTCAACACAACCTGGAAGATGTACAATCTATTTCAATTTTTAAGCTCCAGTGAAAACATAGCTATTTCAAATGTATGTATTGGGAAGCATCCTTGACTGTGAGGAAGGTGCTATATAGTGTAAGTAAAATTATTATCGTTATTATTACCGTTTATTTCCCCCAAAATCCCAAAATGTTGGTCTTAGAAGAAAAAAAAAACACGAGCGTTTTTAACATTAACGTGGTGACGTGTTAGAAAGATGAGTCATGTTACTGAACGCAACATCTTAAAGTAAACCTTGCTGTTTGAACCGCAACTATAAGTCAAATTAACAGGCAATATTTTCCAGTAGTCTTATACAGTCCCACATATGAGGTCGACATGTTTCAATACAAGAAAACTGTTTTTACAGTCTTTTAAGCTGCATGCATTATTCGATATCACTTTCAAATCACGTACATCACACGCTTCTATACAGTTTCACAGCAGACTAAGTAAAGAAGAAGATTTCTTGGGACCTTCTCTGGCACAGATGAACGTCTGATGTTCACACAGAGCAATAGAGAAAGTTTCATAAGGTATGCAGCTCAACAAATCACGTGAGTGAGCTACACATTGCATAGTAGGATTGGGACACTCTCCAAATTTCTGTGTGCTCCAAAGTGTGCACTTACGTAATTGACTTGTTGTGGACCCATCTTCACCTTTTCTTTACCAGGCTATGCCTTGGGATTCAGGGTTGGAAGAGGAAGCATTTGCTTTTCAGATATATTATATCAGACACTTACCCGCCTAATTTTGGAGTGGAGCGTGACATCAGACACATGTCACTATAGGTTCTGTGAAACACATCCAATAAAACTGTATCTGCATCAATAATGAGTAAAAGATGCTGATATATGTTTTCCTCTGGGAATTAGAAAACATTTTAGCATTCTTTTAGTATTATTTTTGATATCCTTTGTTGCAGACAACATTGCACAGAGAGTCTATTCAAACTATTCAGAATATGAATTATGCACATTGTGCTGGTTTCTGTAGTGATATAACAATATGGACTCATGCCACATTATTGCAGTAATATAGGCTGCATGGGTGTGAAGCAAGAAATTAACTGGGCTGAAGATGTTAGGCTATAGGCAGTGTGCTACTGTCATATCGCTGTCAGGCCAATGCACTGGAGCGCCACGCGCACTTGCCAGTGTGTCAGCGTAGGTGAGCCTCGGCCCAGCTCTGAAACGCTGCTTAAACTTCACAGCGCCGAACGACACGGGCCGCCAGCCGCCAGCCGCCTCATTCACTCTCGACAGAAACACCTACTCGACAGAATTCACCTCCGCGCTCGGAAACAGAGATCGCTTCACACTCGAGAGAATGTCTCCTAATCTCTTTGATTGGGATACTCGATGGTTATCTCGGTGTATTTGCGGTAAGAAATTTAGCTGAATCTTGTATTTCATCCGCAGATACTGGTGGGTCATAGGGCGACATCTCCAACCACTCAAATACTTTTAAGTTGTGAGCATGTCCTTGGTAAATACTGAAAGTCTACAGGGGTTGGGATCCCTTTTTCCATTTTCTTTGTATATGCTTTGAAATCCACAAAGGACATCAATAGCCTGGAGGTAGCGCCTGGAGCTGGGCTGTGGTGCTTGTTGGGCCCAGAAGAGTCTCCTTGCCTTAGGGGAATATTCTGTAATACAGGCCATACCACCCATCAGATCAGCCTCGCCGTAAAGTCCAGATGTAGAGTCCCGAACCTCTAAGCGGTGACGCTGGAAAGCAGCTGCCTGTGAAGTGCTCTCCAGCCAGAGAGAGCGGCGCCCATTCGCCACACCGCGCGTCTATCGATACGGACGTTTTATCGTTACGTAAGCTTATTACTGGCACCGCGGTCACTCTCCCTCCGTTGATGAACATACGTTTACGAACTCTGCTTTTTCAGCGACCACCTGTAAAGATAGAAAACAGAATGTATTTGCATCAGACCGAAGTGGGGGGGGGGGTTCTACCCATTCCCCCCCCCCC
>JAODLC010000085.1:9327878-9339914 GCA_026781145.1 Hippopotamyrus pictus | reverse complement strand
ATGGGATGCCAGTCCATTATAGGGCACAAAGCTGGGGCACATGCAGGATGGGATGCCAGTCCATTACAGGGCACCGGGCTGGGGCAAATGCAGGATGGGATGCCAGTCCATTACAGGGCACAGGGCTGGGGCACACGCAGGATGGGATGCCAGTTTATTACAGGGCACAAGGCTGGGGCAAATGCAGGATGGGATGCCAGTCCAATACAGGGCACAAGGCTGGGGCACATGCAGGATGGGATGCCAGTCTATTACAGCGCACTTACATGCACACAGACATACACACACACAGACCTAGTATATCAGGACCCTTCCTGCAGCCTGATGCAATAAACTTTTTTTGCTGTATGCTAGAGGCCATGGTTCTTCAAATCTGGACCTTGATTCCAAATCCAGGCTTTGTTTTCAGTTCTCCCAGGTAGTTAGTTTAATAATTACTGATTCTGATTGGCCAGAGGCTTCACACCTGGCTCGCAGGTAAAGGAAGGCTGGAAAACCAGCAGTGCTCGGACCTCGAGGACCGTGATTTGAATAACCCTGCTATAGGCTCATATCCTAAAAGCAGATAGATTTCCATTTTACACAGCTTCATAACTACATAGTACAAGACTATAAGTACACATTGAAATAATCCTAGGATTTAATCTCAATCACTGGTGGATCACTTATGCCAACTTTAAACAATTTACTCAATGTTCTGTATGTCTTGAATAGTGCAAAAAACACAATCATAATGAACGAGGAAGTGATCATAGTCTTGTTCGTTATTAATGACATCAATGTGACATGTGTGTTGAAAAAAAAATACAGATAAATGCTGCTCAAAGTACCTGTCTTAGCTTATTTAACAGCTAGTTTGACAGGAGTTATAAGCAATGACTGAAATTTCCAGGATATATGGAGCATTGGGCTGTCATAATTTCTTATAATGAGATGCTGAGTGAACAGTAGATGACTATAAAAACAAGAGGTTTTTACCTTTGAGTAAAAGAACAGCAACATTAAAATATTGATCCATCAGTCCATTCATCGGGTTCTGTTTCTGGCTAACTGCCCACACCAGAGAATAAGATCAGAATATATTATTTTAATGTAATACACTGAAAATTATCCATCTATTGATCCATTCATTTTCTAAAAACACAGATGCAAGTACAACAGTTTCTGATTCACTTAAAAAAATCATTGCCTGAAATCTAGCATTTCTTCTATACTAACAACTTTCTGATCCCAAACAAACAAACATATACGTTTAAAACTAGCTTTTTATCTTAATAACATAATGCTGATTTAATTAATGCAAATCTTCAAAAAGAATAAAATATTATTTTTTTTCCCCCACAAAGACCAGTCTTTAGTTTTGATACTTAATGAAGGTTGAAAAGCACTGTGTGAAAACAGACTATCAGAGACAGAGAAGCCAAAAGGGGAAGCATAGTAATGACTATTCTTTATGATGTAAACATAACACTGTAGTGGATCAGAAGATCCTCAGACAATCCACAGGTTTGTTTGTGGGAAGGAGACGTTTTTGTAAGACAGCTATGATTCTACAGTCATATTGTCTGAAATTTAAACCCAAAGTGATCTTGAAACAATGACATTAAGTTTAACCTATTCATGTACTTTTTATACATGTGTTTTCAAAGCTCAGTAACTATAAATCATGTTATTGAATATAAAATGTCATTACAATAGGTTCATATTCTGCAGGTCAACAAGTTAAGATAAAAATGTCTTGTATGCAGCAGCCGACTACGCTACATACCAGATAATTCAATGCTTGAATCTTTAACCTAATTATATACAACCGTTTATCTGGCCTTTAAGTTCAAATGAGAAAATGAGTATTTCAGAACTGCGTGTTCAGAATTGAATACAAATTAAAAATAAACATTGTTTTCTTCTTTTCATAGGATAGCGTCGGAATGGATGAGAAGGTATCCTTGCGACAGGTAGCTGTAGTGGAGGACTTCTTCGACATCATTTACTCCATGCATGTAGAGAACGGAACCAGTGGCGAGAAAACCCGAAAGCATGCCGGACAGAAGAGGACGTACAAAGCAGTAAGAGACAGTTTTACAACCACGTGGATTACGCGTGTCAGTTACACTGCAAAATTGTGTCACGTATCATCAGTGTCAGATTCGCGAGTTCTGGGGCTACGCTTTCCGTAGGCCCGTCTTCTACCCCCACTCCCCGAAACGATACACTGATTAACTATAAAACTATTATTAGTAACACAAAGCCAACCAGAATGTGACGCTGTATTAAGACATCCACGTCAGTCATATGCAGCATCAAGAGCTCAACGGAGACCTCGTTGAAGGAACATATCTCAATAGTGGTGAACTTAAAAGATCACACTCTGATCCAGTGCGTGTGAACTGCATTCACAATGTGCACTCATTCATCCACGATAGCATGGATTATAGATAACTTTACAGAGAGTATATACTCTAAAAGAGTATAACACAAGTTCTAAACATTAGAATGTTTTCCTCCGTGCGTTTTTGATAAAGACCGACTCCGTGTAACAGAAACAGACCATGCATACGCATATCAGAAAATACACAGCAGTATAAAAACAAAGCTGAAAAAGAGATACATTTAGAATTGTTCTTCTGTAACGGTTTTAACCTAACACCAACTCCCAAACAAATAAACGACCAACAAAGAATCAGTTCTAAAAAATAATAATAAAATTAACAAACAAAAAACAGACGGCCAGTGGGTTCCCACCTCAGTACAACTGCACGACTTCGAGTATGTTCTTGCTTTTATACAGCAGTTCATCGAGTAGCATTTGTAAGGTAACAGTAATAAGCTATAAGTAATAAGAAGTAATAAGAACATATTTTATTTATTTAAACATAAATAGTTCCCGTAACGTCAGCGAAAGTAGGACGGGATATTCCGTCTAAATTTTACGCATACCCAGAGGTGGACATTTCAGGTCCAGAAAGTAAAAATCCAGACCACATTTTTGTTTCAACCAACCAGTTGCGTACTCTGTGACAGCGACTCCTTATACTTAACTGGTGGGTTGAAACAAAAACTTGGTCTGGATTTGTACTTTCTGGACCTGAAATGTCCACCTCTGCGCATACCCATTAAATTAAGTGTGTAACCAATTTAGTCTTGTCTAATGTCGCCGGTGAAAGCAATGAAACAGCTAGCGAACTTATTAGTGGAATAACTTTGCATTGTAAATTAAAAGCACACCTCAGGTCTAGATAAAATATCGTGGTGCTGGAGAGGCGGGCTGCAAACTTCAATTTTTAGCAGATTGATTTATTGCGTGTACCTCAAAACTACAGCGGTAAAACAGAGGGCGAGAATGAACTCACACGCGCATGGGGAGCCTTTACGGAGACAAAAGTGGATACAGGCAATAGAACAAAGCAAAATAAATCGTACTGCGAAAACATTTTTTTTTCAGTTAGTTGATAAAGACTTATAATCTGAAACAGATCAAAATAAATCCAACAAAATGGAATGCATATGAACCTATACTTTACTCTCGCTTACGTTCATTTTTGAAACCAATGGAAATGCGGGCAGGTTCTCAACAGGAACCTTTCACCAGTTCTGTGAGATCCACTGGGATGAATTAATGCACAGGCTTGCCTAGGCTGCACATAGGGGCCCATAGTGACCGGGGGGCTAATAAATAAAATATTTTGACTCTCGAGTGGTTTAGAGATCATGAGGCGGGCAGCAAAGATCGGTAAAACAACTAGCGAGAATAAAGAATAAACACACACAAACGGGGAGCCTTTAAGGAGAAAAAACTGGATACAAGCAATAGAGACAAGTCATACTCTGGAAACTTTTCAGTTCAGCAGCTTATAAAAACAGATCAAAATAAATCCAACAAAACGGAATACATATGAACCTTTACTTTACTCTCACTTTTTCATTTTTGAAACAGGTGGAAACGCCGGCAGGTTCTCAAAAGGCACGACTAATGCCTTGACCACAAAGTACATGGGTATTTTTAAAAACAATGTTTTTCCTCCTCAGTTATTAAAAAAAAAAATTCTGTTCACATAAAAATGCTAAAATGCGCTGTCAAGAGCATGCCAAACAAACAGGCGCAGATATAAAACTAACCATAAAGCAATGTTGGCCAATCAGAAGCCTTATTACCAGTTATGCTAGGCTAAAAAAAAAGGGCTAAAAAAAAACTAGGCTAAAAACAGGTAATGTAAACAGTGAATGACACACACTGTAATATCAAGCAAAGTGGACAACAGCGCACACAACGCATAGAAATAGCTACGTTTTTTAAAAACACCCATGTACGTGTGGACAAGGCCTGAGAACCAGCCCAGCACCGGTTCCGTGTTGGTGGAAATGAGGCATATGTATCGGTTCTTAGATACACCTGTAAAGCAGAGTGATACAGCTGATGTGAAATGTCCGAGTTTGGTTATACTCTGATAAACGCCCTCACAGAATGCCTCTTGTCCATTCAGATTTCTTGGTCAGAACTAACTGTTGTATAACAATGTTTTGAGACCACATAATGTCAGATCAAATTGAAAGAACACAAGGTTGCACATTTAAGCTCGATTGTTCTGAATGACACTGCTGCTCACAGATATTGCCATATACCATGAAGAAACACCTTGTAAAACTGACTGTGTGGTTCATCCACCTGTATTCACATTGACCTTTGTTTTGCCTCTGAGTGCTTTTCAAAAGAGCCGGAGATGCATTGAGGATGCCAAGGACTTTGAACCTCTATATTTCATTAATAAATGTAGTGGACTTTAAAACAACTGGTTCTACCTCAAGGCGACCAATGTACCTTTTTACATTAAAGAAAGAAATGAAGTAATTTACCCAAAGTAAGAGCTTGTTTCTGGATAGATATTAATAATTTGTTACATTAAGATGAGTTGTAGCATCACACATAAAGTAAACAGGTAGTTCAGGTAGTTCTTTAAAATTTCTTAAAGAAAAAAAAATAGCCTACAGAAGAAAAATATTACCTGAGAAGGCTTGGCAGCCCATCCTGCATTGTTCCCTGCCATGCGCCCGTAGCCTCCGGGATAGACTACGGACCCCCCACCACCCATGGATGGATGGATGGATGGATGGAAGAAAAATATTTTCAAGGGAAGATTTTACTTAAATCATGTATCAAAAAGCACTATATAAATGTAACTAATAATAACAATTATTATTGGTTGTATTATTATTATTATTATTATTATTAATAATAATAATAATTATAATGATGATGATGATGATGATATTGACAAGTATTATGGCAGACAAAATCTTTTGGGAAATGTGAAATAACTATTTACTTTACTTATAAGGCATTATTTAATTCCCGGAAGTCTGTTAGTGATACCAAAGAATTAGGAGTCCCCAGTTGGCTTTTTTTCACTGTGAGTTTAATCAAAGCCAGATGGGTATCAATAATTGGAGCATTTGCGCAGAACTGGACTGAAAATGCTCCAATTATTGGTGCCCAGCTGGAGCAGAATTGGAGCAAAAGAAGTTCTATTAAGGTCAAACCCGAAGACCACTTAAATAGTAATACTCATTAGAAACAGAAGAGTAGTTTAGCAGAAATTAAGAAAACATTTTTAACAAGTAGAATTTTAAGCGTAGTATTTTAGTAACTTACAATTAATTTGAGACACATTAAATGTATTCTATCAACAATTTATGTGCTTTATTTATCCGAAAGCGAAAAATGTGTTGAATGGGTTATACATACCTTATTGCTATATTAATATGCTGAGCCTTTAGAGAGTTGACTAATGAATAAGTGAACTGGAGTTTAAAGAAGCTGTAAAAACAAGTTCTGAATTCAGCTTTGTTTTTATGGCTGTTTGGTAGAGTTTCGGAGAACAAGATGGAGCCCAGAGAATGTGAGTGACATTTACCGGTAGACAGGTCTGTTCTAGCTTCTTTAGGAAGTCAGAGAGTACTAAACTCTTTTGGAAGTCTAGAGAGAGTTAGACTCTGGCTGTTCCTGAATAGCTCATAAATAGAAAAGGAGAGTGATGCATTTCGTTGGTTAAACCTTAAACGTTCTAGATTGTGATGCGTTTATGCTGCATTACTTTTTGTTGAGCATGGCACAGTCTTCACTGCTGACAGCTGCTTGGGCACATCCTGCTGCTACTACAAAATCAACCATGAAGCCCATTTTGGCCTAAACAGAACCCAATGGCTGAGAGTAGAGGAAAATGCTCCAGAGCATGAATCTGTTTTTCTGGGTGAACAGAGGGTTCAGCTCCATCAATGTCTGCTGAAGTGTTTGAACAGCTGAGCAATGGCACGTACCACATGCTGAACAGCATTACACGGCATTCTCTGAGGGTTTCCTGTCTTCCAATAACATGTGATTTGTTTATAATTGTGGATGTATTCATGTCAGCATTTTGCCATAGGTTTTTAATTGTGCATCTTCATTGAACAGAAAACATCTCCTGCATTTTTATAACAGCGAAATATAAATTGCGAGGAGGGCTAAGCGATGGTGAATTACAAAATCAAAGTCTTCATTTTTTTGTTTGTTTGTTTGTTTTTCCAGTCTGTAAAATCTTTAGAAAACTTCAGTCAGGAATCAAAATCGTAATCAAAAAACTTTTTACTCATCATTGATGGTTCATTCCCATAGGTGTCACAGTTTACAAAGTTAAAATGCAAATCTCATAGGATGTCAAGTGCCCAAATCTGACAAAATGACCATGTGACATAAGAGTCAATCTGTTGCCAGTCCCTCCACCCTGATCACCAAGTATAAGGAGGCTCCACCTTACCTACCAGTCTTCACACTGTTATACAGGTTTTTAATTACCCATCTCACTGGTTTCATTCCAGCTAGGTCGACGTATGCATTCCAGGCCAACAAATATCCATGCCAAAGGAATCAAGATTTGCAAAACAGCCAAGTTTTAAGATTTGTGCTGCTGACATTGCTGGCACACAATATTATAGCATCAGTTCATGTATTCAAAGTTTACCCCTATTGTCTGTATCGACACTCAGTCATTCGCAGGACAAAATAATGCTATTAGGGACCACTCTGGAGGGGATATTAGGTCTAAGCTTAATGCAAAATCCCCAGAACAGTTTTGCCAAGACATGAAACTGGCACTAAATAGAACTTTATTAATAAAGTAAAAAATGCCAAAAAAAGAAAAAAATATTTTAATACTCTAGTGTCTGATAGTGTTTACATAATTTACATTTATTGCATGGAGGAAAAGAAATTTCTTAAAATTTGGTACATGGAAACTTTGTGTACCTTAACATGTTAAATTTGGAAGATGTATCAATGTTATTTAAAGAGTATTTATTTATTTCATATTAATTTTTTTTTTTTGCTTGCAGGTGTATTTATATGTGTGATAGTGTGCTGTCGGACGCTTAGATAGAAAATTTTTGTTTAACATGCATAGAATTTCTGTTATTTCTCCAGCTGTGCACAATTATTGAAATAATAAAGTAATATATGAAATTCATCAGATCTTCTGGAAATTACAGAACAGTGTCTGAAAATGGATTAACATGCTTCCAGCATGGAGATCAGCTGGTGTTTTTTTTAAATCTTACTTTACATTTTAGTTCACAGGCTGTTTCAGACCAATTATTGAGACGCCTGTGTGGTATGGTAAGGAGTGCACGCTGATTACAGCACATTGCCGCCACACGACAAACCATCTCAGGGTTGAGCACCCATGTGTAGTGTCATGCAGTGGGTGATACCTTAGCATCACACTGGTCCAAATGGAATGGTGTGAGTTTTTTTCCAGTGGCTGGGGTGCCAATCCTACCACCAACCCCCAAATTTTCGTTGGAGGACCTGCTTATAGGGCTGGATGTAGATTAACATCATACCCAGGGTGAAGTAATTGCAGGTTAAGAGCCTTGCTGAAGGGCCCAATGGAGTAGGATTGCTCCTGGCATTCACGGGATTCAAACCAGCAACCTTCCGATTGCTGGCACAGATTCACTATGATGGACATTTAGGAAAATTGATCTTTGTAGCCCCATTAGGCGAAAACACAGCCACATGTCTTACTGGGTGGATCTCTACCCCACTGCTCAGTGATACCTGTGCCCATTTCTTCCTGACAGATTAGGATGTTTTGACTATTGATAGTGGCTTTCAGGTTGCTTATGCTGTCCACGTATTATCAGTATAACTTGAATGAGTTTTTCATGAATCACTCCATTGTCGCTTTTGCCGTGTTTTTAGCGTCCTTCTCCTCTTTCGTTTCTAACTTCAGTGCTATAATAATTATAAATGGTGCTACGGCAAAGCCGCCGCTCTTACGATGACCGTAGGGCTGTTGACAGTGCGGTGTGTGTGTCGCTGTGAAATGGGGTCGCGCCGCATGACAGAGGGTCTCCTATCAGATTTCAGAGACCTACGCCTTCCTGCCCCGTGAAGCGGTCACCCGTTTTCTCATGAGCTGCTCCGAATGCCAGAAGAGGATGCATCTGAACGCGGAAGGAGCGGAGCACAGAGGTGGACGTCACTGTGTTTTATAATTATGCCTTTGTGGGGACTCTATTCATTTCTATGGGGAAAGCTCTAATCCCAACATGATGACCCATAACCCAGCCTTAATCGTAAATATGGGACTTTTGGCATTTTTAGTTTTTTGATTGCATTCACAGATCTTTGTGGGGACCTGAACAATGGTCCCCACGACATCAAAATAACAGGTATTTATTACATTGTGGGGATCGTTTGGTCCCCATAAGGTAAAATAAACATAATCCACACACACACACACACACACACGCAGAGATAGAGAGAAAGAGGTATACCACACTTGACAAAGATTACATCACTTTGCTTTTAGGAAAAGCCCATATTAACACCTATTTATAACTGAAATAAATTTGAAAAGGATTTTCTCTTTTATGATAAAAGGAGAAGAGCAAAAATAGCATTTAGAATTTGTTTATGAGTGAGCCAGATAGCTATACAGTCAAGTGTCTCATAGCAACGCTTTGGTCAGTGATGGACAGCATATATGGTGGTCCCATGAGATTATAATGGAGCTGAGAAATTCCTATCGCTTAGTGACTTCGTAGCCGTCGTAACGTATTGGCGCAATGCATAACTCACTTGTTTGTGGTGATGCTGGTGTAAACAAACCTACTTCACTGACAGTTGTATAAAAGTACAGCACATACAATTACGTACAGTACATAGTACTTCATGATACTAAACAACCGTGTTACTGTATTTCAATGCTATCACTTTGTTCAATGTCATCATCTTGTATTTACTATACTGTACATTTTTTTGTCATTATTTAGGCTAGACCATATAGCCTAGGCATGTAGTAGGCTATGCCATCTATGTTTGAATAAGTACACGCAACGATGTTCCGACAATAACAAAATCACCTAATCACACATTTATCGGAACGTATCCCTGCTATTAACCGACACATGACTGTATTGATACTTTATAAAGGTCTAGTATTTATGGTTTTATGTGTTATTTGGTATGATTCGATAGGTTATTTTTCCTATCTAAGAACACTCAAAAAAATATCTCGCATATAAATTACAGGCAATTGCCTCTTCGCTTTACACCGTTTCGACTTCGGAAAAGATTCATAGGAATGACTTTTGGATAGTTTGGGAAACCGATGTATGCTATTTATCATAGGTAGAAAGTTCACAGTATGTTTTTTTTTTTTTTTTTTTTTTGCTGTGTGGGATTCTTAACGTCCCAGTAATGTTTGAAAACACTTAGATTTCCGATTAATAGAAAGTTCATATTTGTTTTGAATTATGTTGTGATTTTCTAAGATCCTTGCCTTTCAGAAAATGGGAAGGCCCCTACCTTGGTGACCAGCATCATCGACTACAACATGCCGATCACCATGGCCTACATGAAGCACATGAGGCTGCAGCTCCTCAATGCTCAGAATGATGAGGTAATGTGGCACTCTCTTCACTAGTGTGTATTTTAGTGAGGAGCACCCCACAAAATCGTTGACATCTCTTGTGACTATCCTTGTATTTTCCTGAAGCATGTATTCAATAAATGAGCTGCATCACCTTTTATAGACTGTTTCAGAACTTACACTGAGGGTAGATCTTACGTGTGCAAAGTGTTGGATCTGGAGCAAAGGCTCAAGCAGAGGTCAATATAAAAGCACCATATGGTCAAACTGTCATGACAACATCTAATTTAGCAGCAGATCTCCTTTTCTGCTAGTACTTCACCTGTCAATGCTGGTATCTCTATTCTCCCATAATTGCATTTTTTCTTAATTGTTACTAGACTGTTGTAATTATTAAAATTACTGTAATTACAACCAATAACTTCCATTTTCTTTGCACATCTTGTTAGTGGGATGAATTATAAGGTTAACTAAAGCTTCTGAAGTTTGTTGTACTCAAGAGAAAAAGTACCTCTATTATTCTCTTCCATTATCCACAACATGTAACGCTACAACAATGTTGTTAGGATGTCATAGTTGAAGTGGCTGGGAAAATTATCACTGCTATTTTGGGAACAAGTTCTTGAGTGAATGGGTTCTGGGTGCTAAATCAATAACATGCTTAGAGTTACAGGCACCAATCAAAGGCACACTTGAGGTATTTAAGAGTATATCATTCAGAAAAATTGTGCTGTATTCACTAAAACCAAGACATATAAAAGAGCCCACAAAATGAATAGCGTGCTACATTATTCAGAACGCCATCGTATTTAATGTGGATGACCACATATGTCTCTAACACGATTTGGAAAATGATTTAAGATTTGATGTGTACGCTTGTTATAGCTTAAATGTGTATGGCTGTAAATTCCTTGTCTTTGATTGGGATTCTGCATCTGTGTGGGGCAGTGTGTGGTTCTGTGGGTTTAGTGTGGGGCAGTGTGTGGTTCTGTGGGTTTAGTGTGGGGCAGTGTGTGGTTCTGTGGGTTTAGTGTGGGGCAGTGTGTGGTTCTGCAGATTACGGCAAGCTGGATCAAATCTTGTGGCTGCAAGAGTGATGCCACTGTTGGACCCTTGAGCAAGGCCCTTAATCCCAGTTGCCCCAGGGGTATAGGACACAGGCTGACCCTGCGTTCTGAGGCCCAAAACTTTTACAAAAACTCACTTTTACATGGAAAGCAAAATATGTGAAAAAAGCATTTGCCCACAGGGACGAATAAAGCATGACTTTTCTATCCTATGTAGGAAGACAGCTCACTGGACAGTGATGAGTATGACATGAGCGACTCCACCAGGATGTCTGCAGTGAACTCGGACTTGAGCTCCAACCTGGAGGAGAGGATGGCCAGCCCGCAGACTCTCCACGCACAGCAGGACGGTACGTTGCCCTTAGCAAGCCCAGCCGCGTGTTAACCAGCTCTACACCAAGCCTGCCATCATTTTCATCTAAGTGGACGGCATTTCTCAAGTTTGCCAGTGACAAGCAAGGCCCCAGCACAGACAAAATGAGGATAGGTGCAAAAGATCATATGTAGTGAAATACAAGGAGAGTGTAACCTTCAATTTACTGTAAAACAAAATGCCCAATTGAAGAGCAAATTCCCTAAACACACTCAATCCGAAGGATCTGTCTTCAAAAAGAGTTTTGTGACTGCTTGTTTTGTTTCAGTAACATGATCCAAGGCTTTTTCCTACATTAAACCTAAACTCTTTTTTAAACTCATTTAATCCAGCATGGTTTACTTAAATAGTAATTTTATAAAAGCATTTACAATTTTTGCATACATATTCTATGCATGATGCTGTTAAAGTCTAAAAATGTTGGATATATATTTTGGATATTACATACATGCATACATCAAGACATTATTACCAATGGGTTTATCCTAGGTTTAACCTATTTGCGGTAAAATTACCGATATTTCTGCCCACTGAATAATAGTTTTAAATACGAATAAACCCTACCAAAATAACTTTAAAATTGTACATGTAGGGGTCATCCTGATGTTATCCCATCCATCCATCCATTTTCCAACCCGCTTATCCTACTGGGTCGCGGGGGGTCTGGAGCCTATCCCGGAAGCAACGG
>JAODLC010000085.1:9270356-9283651 GCA_026781145.1 Hippopotamyrus pictus | reverse complement strand
CTACTCCTTTGTTGCTGCTTACTTCCTGCATATTTACCTGTTAACTACGGAACAGTATTATAAAGTGTTACCAAAAAATTGAATGACACCATAACGTTAAAAAGAATTCTTCCCAAGAATGACTTCATAATATTAATTTGGAACTTTCCAACCATTAAAAAAAAAAATCATTATCCAGATATAAAGCCACTTAGATAAAAAATATTAATTTATTTGTTGGCATTTCAATATGGCTGCTTGGGGAAGCAGCATGTAGAGAAGCCATAATGGTGAAACTGGTAACATAAAAGGGGAAAAGAACTACAAGAAGTAGTTCAACGATATATCACGAGCCCCACCATATATAAAAGCTGTGCTGCACAACAGCTTCATGGTGCCAGTTACTCTGGTGGTGGGGGGGGGGGGGGGGGTAGTGATCACTAAGCCAGGGGGGGCTATCTGCCAAGAATGACTTTTAATACTTAGGATACAAAGCAAGGTAGGGAATTGTATGAAAAAAATACAGTTAAACACAGCTATGGCATTTCTAAATAGTTTTATTTGCTGTTTTCAAAACTGGGCAAACTGGATGTGGTGTGGGAAAAGCTGGTGGCATGTCACTGTCACTGTCACTGAACCGACCGAGGGAAGTTTTATAGCTATTCTTCCCATGGGTCTGATCTTTCAAAATAATGTTTTACTGAGGGCAGAAGCCTCCAAAATTTGAACTGAATTTTAGTGATTGTCGTTGTTGACACAGCACAGTACACAATAACAAAATGTGTCCTCTGCATTTAACCCATACTGTATGTGACGTCGTGACATAGCAGGGGGGGGCAGCTAATTCAGCACCCGGGGAGCAGTGCTTGGGGGCGGTACCTTGCTCAGGGTACCTCAGTGGTGTTTTACTGGTCAGAGATTTGAACCTGCAGTCTTTCAATTACAAGTGCGCTTCCCTAACCATCAAGCCACCACTGTCCCAAATGCTTATAATGTGAAGGGAAACCTACGTTAGCATGTCTATGTTTGTTTACAGTTCGAGTTTATCTGTGTAAGTAAAACTTTTAGAAATCGGTGTGTTTGGTTAGTTAGCACCTCATGACTGTCAGGATTTAAGAACTTGTTTGTGCGAGTTGTATGGGTGTTTTAAGCATTTTATTTTGGGAAGTGCTATTTTCAAGTAGAGGTGCGGCGAAATATACTGTAAATGACTGTGGTATTCCTTACATAAAAAAAATAAAATAAACAGGTTGCAATAAGACAAATCAAAGATTCTAATGGCAAATATTAACCTGCTTTTTATTACTCAAATATTTAAACGACTTTATTATGGACAGTAATGAAGAGGGTAGAAAATGCCACTGCTGGTTGCCAATTTCCGTTCAATTCATTTTTTAAAAAGTAACATTAAACATATATTGCTGCATCAAGGTGATGTATTACTTATTTAATATTTTCATAATCAGTTTTATCATTGGTTATTATTGTCGCTTCAGAGCTCCAGATCTGGGCATTTGAATTGCGGTGCTTGCATCTTCGCCTCGTATTCTCTCTGTTAATCCAAAACCATTTGGTTAGGTGGGTTAGTGTCTCCAAATTGCCGGTAGTGTGTGATAGATGGCCAGTGACTCCATGGGACACCCAGCTCCGTATTTCCTGCCATAGGCACCAGGGTCACTGCCCCCCCCCCCCCATGGTGGATGGGTATTATGCAGAATGAATAAGAATAATCAGATTGAACTTTCATTACCTGATATAAGCTTTCATAATACTGAGCACTCAAAACAAGTCAATTCATCTATCAACTCAAATCATACGCAAGAGGACAAATTGGAAAACACTTTTGTCTGTCTATTGTAGTATGCGTATTATAACAATCATCATTTTCCAGGAACCTGGATGGGTTCAGTTTAAATTAGCAAAATTTTAGTATCACAGATAAGGTGATGGAGTCATTCATTTTAAAACTGGCCACGATTATAACGGTACAGAAGCATTGAAGGTTTCTAAAATCACTTTGCTTCATGCCAACGCTTTAATCTTGAATATTAGCAGATGTATTATGTATGCCACAGCAAGTCATAATATTAATTTTAGTGTGTAAAGTTATCTTAATGGATTACAGGGTGTTTGCATTCTTATATTAAAGCATCCAAACGGTATTATCTTGTAATGTGTTACAGAACATAAAGTGGAAAGTGAAATATTGCCTTAAGGTATTACGTACTAGACACAATGAAATCAAAATGAATACATGTATTATTAATATAATCATACCTTTAATCTCGACTGTGTTCTTTGTCAGAGTTGCTTTTTAAATTCACAGCTCTCAGTAAGGGTAATGGGTGTGCGAAGGTAATCAGGAAGACCTTTTTATTTATTTACTGCTTTCCCATATATAGTTAACACTGTTTGTACAGTATATAAAAATAAAGTACATGGTAAAGGATTTTATTGAAAAAAGAGAACATTTTGATACAAAGTTATGAATTTGTTTTGCATATTAAAAGACAATACACATTTTTTTTGCGAACAAAAACGTATTGAAAATGAATTTGCTGCAAATAAACACTGCAAATGATACGTTTATTCGTGTTTCATGCTGCTGGCTTGCTTGGCTCTCCCTCTCTGATCACTTCAGTAACTGCCATTTAAAAAATCATTTAACTGGAGAGCCTCCGCCTTCTTTCATGCTGAATGTCAGACCATTTATGTCCATATTCTTCTGTTTTGAATATGATCATTTTATCCAATTGTGGGATGTTAGGCTGACACAGTCTAACCTCTCTCCGAATACCGTTCTTTCACACCACGTGAAATTACTTTTTGAGTGGCCATTTATTTGATATGTTTAATAATATCATTAGTTCAGTCATACTTGGCATTTTACCACGATGACATTATCAGGTTAGTACTAGGCAAGTGTGTCATGATTAAAATATAGCTCCATAACCCTTGCATAACATATGCTCCTAATGCAAAAAATGTTATATTACCACAGCCTTTCAAATGTTACATTTGCAGGGGACTGATCAGGCCCATTCTTATAACTAACACAGATATAATCTCATGGACTCCTCAAACCTGCTAGCAAAGAGAATTCATCTGCTATAGGATAACATTCTCAGCACAGAGCAGGATTGAGAGTTATCCAAAGGGAGACATACAGCATGATTTCTGACTCAGCACAGGTGTGGCCCTGTCACATTATTCAGGGGCGTAGGAACCCCCCCAAAACCTGCCTGATATACATCATTCACTATACTGCACTGGTGTTCTAATATGTGTCCCCATTCAGCTTCAACTTTGGGTCATAATGCTATCACCACCATGGGACTGAATTTAAAGAAAATAAAATTTCATTAACAAATTTCAAAAACAGGAACACAAACAGTGGTAAATGGAT
Source organism: Hippopotamyrus pictus (assembly GCA_026781145.1). NCBI lineage: Eukaryota > Metazoa > Chordata > Actinopteri > Osteoglossiformes > Mormyridae > Hippopotamyrus > Hippopotamyrus pictus. Next base: position 9,280,266 of record JAODLC010000085.1, on the reverse strand, counting down.
ATACCCCCAAACATGCAGCACCAGGTCATATGCAAGTCAAACTTTTCCTCTTCGACAAACTGGTACTAAGTGCTGCCAGGACTGAGGCAGCTGACCGTGACGTACGTGGGCCTGGGTTACACTAAATAGATAGCATCATACAGGCAGAATCACGGCATTAAGCAAAACCTGAAAATGATCTGTGACTTAAAACCATAATAGATTAAACCTATGTCAATCCCCAGTTATGGGCACAGCTAACTGCTAATCTGCAAGCTCCAAAGTATAATCTGATAACGCTAAATCGATATACCACTAAAACATTTAGCGGAAGTTAACGACAACCGCTAACCGCTAAATTTTATTGCATGAATTTACCTTCGGTTTGGTTTTGGGCTCTGAAACCCTTAAAAATTTACCTAGGGAGCTGAAATTTTAACCTGTTTAGCAATTTAGCAATCCACAGGGCTAGACTGATTACCTGGGTATATTTAGGAATTTATTGGATTATTGGATTAATTATTGGATTCTGTAGAGTCTCTGGAATAAATTTTATTATTAATATCTATTATTAGATATTCCATTTGTGAGATATAAATGTTTTTGTAGGAGTCCTATACAGGACTGGCTCAGGCTAACGTTTTGCCGCCAGTGAAGCTGCTTGAGGACTACAAACATGGTGACATTTACATAGAAATAGGAAGGAGGGTCTCAGCTCTTTATTAGTCTATAGCTCTGTCAGTCAGAACCCAAAAAATAAAGGAAAATAACCAGAAGCAGGATTTCTTGCTTAGTTGCATAACTTGTCATATTTAAGGTAGTCTGGGCTAAATGTAAGTGAACAAAATGTTCGTAGATTTACAGCTAGAGAAAAACTAAATTTAGTCAAAGGTGATCGATCCGTTATCGGTTTTCAAAGTTAGCAGAAATGCTAATCTGCTAACAAAAAGGTTAACTTTGCTATTTAATAAGTAGCGGAGCAGTGGAACCACTGACTAATATTTTTTGAACGACATTAATGGCACTTCAGTCACCTTAAAGCAACTACCAAAATAGCTCGATTTAAACAAGCTAGATACTTTTCTGCTTTCCGTGGGAGTAGCTCTGCTGCAGCTGCCCGCAGGTAGGCTGCAAGCACCATGAAGGGGATGGGGGAAAGCCTTCGGGAGCCCCATCCCTGGATGAGTCGAAACTGTCGGACAGCTAATAGGGTTAGGCCTGTTGGGGATCGGGGCTGGTGTGGTGCTGAGGCGTCGCCTGCCGCATGGCGGCACTTGGGTCCCAGTTTGAAGTGACCCATCCGGGTGGGCGCGTGGAACGTCTTGTCTCTCCGGCAAGATGACCATCTTCCTCTTCTGTCGGGGAGCTTCGTAAACTCCGTGTTTCAGTGGCAGCACTCTCTGAGATACGCAGACCGGGGAGTGGCCAGATCTCTGTAGGAGGGTATACCTACTTTTGGTCTGGTTAGTTTGATGGCTTCCATATTCAGGGAGTAGCTGTTGCTGTAGTGGATCGGCTCCTTCCTATGGTGTCTGATGTCACTCCTTTCAACGAGCATATTATGAGGCTCAGGCTAAGGAACTCCTTGGGTGTCTTGTCTGTCGTCTCAGTGTACGCTCTGACTGCGGTGAGTGATGTCTTGTTGAGGGAGACATTTTACTCTCAAATTCGCTCGGTGGTTGCCCACTCCTCCGGTCATGGGTGACTTCAATGCGACCCCTGGCACCGACAGGGCTGGCTATGAGGATTGTGTCAGACCCCATGGGTCTGGAGACCGTGGTGAAAGTGGCTCCATGTTCCTTGACTTTGTGAAAGGTCAGGGACTGCGGGTCTCTGGATCCTGGTTCCAACGCCTTGAGCCACATCGTTGGACTTAGTACTCCAATACTGGTGGTGCGGCAAAGGAGATTGATCACATCCTCGTGGGCAGACGCTGGAGGCTCCTGCAGAACTGCAGAGTCTATGAAAGTGTCCAGTTTGTGAATTCTGACCACAGACTTGTTGTTGCTACTCTGAAGATTCAACTTAGATCCAGTCGGCTACCACCTACCAGGAGAATGAGGCTAGACATTCTGATGAGTTTGCATGCAGTTTGTGTGAGGAACTTGCAGACTTGGGTGTGACTGCTGATTCTAATGTGATGTGGGAGACCTTCTGTGTTAAGATCCTGAAGGTTGCTGGGGGCTGTGTTGGTGTTGCTAGAGTTCATCTCGCAGGGCACCCTGGATATTATCGAGAGGAGTCACAGTGCACGACTTGGTAGCAACGCCAGTCTGTACCAGGAACTGAGAAGGATAGCTGTGAGGCATTTGTTAGACGAATCTGTAAGCAGGTGACACACCATCTGTGGTCTAGTGACCCACGTCCTGCTTACAGAGGAATCTAAGCATTATGCACATATGAATCTGTTCCTCGGACACTTACAGTAAGGGCGGGTGAGGGGATGGTCCATATGGATGACACTGCAGTTGTGACGTTGGACTGGCTACTTCGAGCAGTTGTTTAAAGCTGACCCTCCAGCTAGGATGTTGGACATCTCTGGGTCGACGATTCTCGAAGCTGATCCTCCGATCAGCTGTGAACCACCCAACCACACTGAGATTGCAAGGGTGGTGAATCAGCTGGGGGCAGGGAAGGCCGCAGGGATCGGTGGTGTCAGGGGTGAACTTCTCCAGGCTGGTGGTAAGGCTGTCCTCCTGGCATTGCAGGCAATCTTTGCTTCCATTTGGGTGTCAGGCGTCATCTCAACTGACTGGAAAACGGGATTTGTAGTCCCTACCTGGACAGGGAAGGGTGATCACCTGGATTGCGGCAACTACAGGGGGATAACATTGCTCTCAGTGCCGGGTAAGGTCCTTGCTAGGGTCATCCTTAACAGGATCCGTGATCACTTGCTTGCCTCTCAGCGACCAGAGCAGTCTGGTTTTACGCCTAAGTAGTCTGCCATCGACCGTATCCTTCTCATCGTGAATATTGGGAGAGGTTCTTTGCAGCCTTTGTTGATTTTCGTAAAGTGTTTGACTCAGTTGATCGAGTCGCCCTGTGGGACATTCTGAGACTTCGCAGGATCCCCCTATAGTTGCTGGACATCATGGCCGGCCTGTACACTGGTGCTGTGATTGCTGTGTAGAGTGGATGGAGAACCTCTGTGTTGAGGGCAGTGGTGTCTTAATGGTTAGGGAAGCAATTGAAAGATTGCTGGTTCGAATCCCGGACCAGCAAGGCACCACTGATGTACCCTGAGCAAGGTACCGCCCCCAAGCACTACTACCTGGGTGCTGAATTAGCTGCCCCCTGCTATGTCACGATGTCACATATGAGTTAAATCCAAAGGACACACTTCATTGTTGTGCACTGTGTGCTGTGGTATGTCAACAATGATCACCAAATTCTAATTCTAAATTCTTCCCAGTTGATTCTGGGGTTCACCAAGGGTGTATTCTTGCTCCTACTCTGTTCAATGCTTGTATGGACTGTGTGTTTAGCAGGGTTATGGGGTCCAGCGGCTGTGGGGCATCTGTTGGTGAAGAATGATTCACTGATCTTGACTGTGCCAACAATTCTGTGATCTTCGTGTGGAGGCTCAAATCAGGCTCTCGAGAGACTGTGCGAGTAGTCGGAGTGTCTGGGATTGCGGGTGTCCTGGATAAAGACCAAGATCCAGGCATTGAATGACTTAGGCACAGCCATCAGTAGTGTGTCTGTCTGCGGGGAGAATGTCGACCTTGTCGAGAGATTTACCAACCTCGGCAGCGACATTCATGTCTCTGGTGATTCTTCCTATGAAGTCAGCAGATGGATTGGGAGAGCATGGGGGGTCATGAGGTCACTGGAAAGGGGTGTGTGGCGCTTCTGATATCTTTGCAAGAGGTCAAAGGTCCAAATCTTTAGAGTCCTGGCGCTCCCTGTCTTGCTGTATAGCTGTGAGACATGTACGGTATCTAGTGAGCTGAGATGAAGACTGGACTCCTTCAGTACTGTGTCTCTTTGGAGAATCCTTGGGTACCTCTAGTTTGACTTTGTGTCGAATGAGCGGTTGCTAGAGGAGTCCCGAATGAGGCACATTAGCTGCATTGTGAGGGAGCGTCAATTACGGCGTTACAGCCATGTGGAGCGTTTCCCTGAGGGTGATCCGGGTCACAGGATCCTCACTGCTGAGGACCTAAGTGGCTGAACCAGGCCAAGGGGACGCCCACGTAACACCTGGCTGCGGCAGATGGATGGCAATTTCCGGAGGGTGGGACTAGACTGTGTATCTGCCTGGGGAATCGTCGGCCAGATCCCGAGGAGTTTCACGGTGTGGTGGGTGCGGCAACACGCTGCATCAGTGCATGCTCCCCAACCTGACTGAAGTGATCTGATGTTAATGCTTTCTCAAGGCGGCTGGTATGTTAATATGATTTAGGCCTACTCCATTTGACGTAAAGGCACAGTAGCTTTTGTTTTCAATTCTATTTTCAATTGAATTCCTCCTATTTCTGACACTGCATTCATTATTTTACATATATTATATGGACATTCTCCAGACCATTCTTGGGCTAATGCATGATTATTCCATTTATGATTGAATGATTTTCCATCTTTGTTTCGGCTTCTCTGTTCTTACTTCAGCTTTATTTTCTTCACACACTGCCCCTGAGTGGTTGCGCTTCCCATAATAGTTTATACTTTAAGAATTCTTCAATAATACTTTGTATCTTTGAACCACCATTTTAAAATGGCTTCAGTCATTTCAATGTTTCAACCACAAATGTATCCCATTAGGTGAGCAACAGCATCGTTAAACTAGCAGTTCTTTTAAACTTGTTTTTCATATTATGCTACCTCCTCCAGGTTTCATTTGTGAAATCGCTCTGAAATCTCAAAAACGTGGCACCAAGGCGCCATTATCAACTCATCACAGGTTTTGAGCTGGTCTCTCTGGTGCAAAGCGAAATACAAACCAGCCATTAAACCTTGTACACACTCTTCGGTTTTTTTTATTGCTCACCACCACAATATTGCAGAGTTTACAGAGGGTAGTGTGGGGTGTGAAAAAAAATACATGTAGCCTGTTCTGAGGGTGAAAACACCTTTCTAATGAGAGCAGCCAGGCCTGGAAAAGACCTGACTTGTTAGAGCTAACAAAAATGCCACGGACTGAACCCCATAAAGGAAGTTGCCAGCACCTTGACTTCAAGAATTCAGGCTGTGCTGCAGACAAAATGGGTCCTACCCTGTAGTTGGCAGGTGCCCTTAGTGAAGTGTGTATCGTCGGACAGTAACAGCTTGTGTGTGCGTTTATCTGTAAGCCTTGTCTATCGCTTACTTCAGCGGTTACATTAATGTTGTTAGTAATATTAGTTACATTTTAGAGGTATAAGCATAACGAAATAATTGTCAAACAGACATATCAACACACTAAATCAATATATCAGAAAATCAACATCCATCCATCCATTGTCCAACACGCTTACCTGACTGGGTCGCAGGGGGTCCGGAGCCTATCGCGGAAGCAATGGGCACGAGGCAGGGAACAACCCTGGACGGGGGGTCAGCCCATCGCAGGGCACACTCACACACCATTCACGCACACATGCACACCTATGGGCAATTTAGTAACTCCAATTAACCTCAGTATGTCTTTGGACTGTGGGGGGAAACCGGGGGAAACCCCACGACGACACGGGGAGAACATGCAAACTCCACACACACGACCCAGGCGGAGACTCGAACCCGGGTTCCAGAGGTGTGAGGCAACAGTGCTAACCACTGCACCACCACGTCACCCCAAAATCAACCTCAACATATGATTTGAAAAAAAAAAAACAACATAATAGAGATATATGACAGGGGAATGACAGAAATCATGTTTCTAAAAATGTACTGATTTTGTTACAGTATGTGTCATGACCAATTTTAAGAGATTTCTTTCAAATGATTTTCGAGATTTCATTCAGTTGATTCCTTTCAAATGATTTTAAAATGATTTTTATCTGTGATCATCTGCAAAAACATAGACTAATCTCAAATGTAAAAACATGAAAGAATCTTGTATACATCAGACTTAAATATGTGTGCCATCTGGAAGCAAGATAGGAAGCAGAATGTAGCTAACAATCTCTACATCCACGTCTGCTCCACCTTGGCTATTGAATGTGTAATGAGCCACTCATAGCTGGTGACCAATAAGCTGTCTGAATGATTTATATAGCTTTAGTACCCTTTGACAAGTTAGTCCTTTTTGTCCTTTAGAAACAAGTATGTCTAATGAAAGAGATATTCTTATAGCTAGACCTCTGTACCAGAACGGCGATACTGTGTAATGAACTGCAAGCCATTTCAATGTAATTTAAAATAAATCACATAAGCAGAACAAAAGAGGGGAGGTCAGGAAGATGAAGTGATGTGTTTCAATTTAATTCTTTCCTTCGCTTGTGTTTGTTGCCTCTTTGCTGCTCTTGACTGTCTGGCAATCGGGATGCGAAAGATTAGCTTAGATGCGGACATTGATCCGCAGCTCTGTAGCTGAACAACTTTGCCCAGATTTTACTCTGTGAGTCAGTGGTCACTAACTGGATGGAGTGTCACAACCCACAGATACCTCGTGAACCAGTCAACCGAGACACACTGTGACTGATTTAACTCCCCCCCCCCCACACACACACACATACACTCACACACACAACCCCCACAGCAAAACTTCACTCCTACCAAAGGGTTCCGGGCCCCCATGAGGGAATGATGCAGCCTAGATTCGATTCAAAGAAGGGCCAGGCTTCCTCACAGGAAGGTCGTGCATTTCCCTGAGCCACAAGGGCAACCTTGACTCCGACGGAAGGAGGAAAAAGTGAACTGTGAATGTTATAACCCAAATGTTACATAATTCATATCGAAAATGTCTATTGCCGTCTCCTATCAGTCGGAGAAGCAGAGTTTCGACACTGAATGGAGCAAGCCATTCCAAACCTCCTGCTCTGCTGAGGAGCTAGGGGTCTCCTGTTTGCTCCTTCTCTTGATCGTCTCTCCTCTCCTGGCAGGACGAAGCTGTCTCCCCCGATAAAGGCGATGCTGCTCCCCTCACCGCTCCGGCGTCCACGTCTCCAGCTGCACAGGAGGTGCTGTACATCAATGGTAATGGAGCCTACAGTTGCCATAGTTACGGCGGGGTAGGGGGAGGCCTGCTGGACCTCACTGAAGCTGCTAGCAGTGGTGAGTCCACCCCTCGGCACCATGGGAACCAGCCAGCCTGGGATGGCCTTTACACGCTGCTAGACTTCACCCCCAAGGGCCTGGTCCCAATGCCTGCTTATCATGTTAAATCATATGACTGGCACACAAAGGGTAGTCAAAGCTGGTGCCGTAACCATGGCGACCCCAATGTGTCTCAGCTCCTGGAGTCGTAGCAGCTGCGGAATCTGCTCCTGGGGCTTTTCCGCGAGAAAACCTCACGCCGCTTCGCCCGCCCGGCTCACAGCTGCCGCGTTCGGAGAGGATATTCAGCGGGTCGTTACCGACCTTCAGAGATCCCAAAGTGGTTTTGAAATGCCAGAGAGCTAATTTCACGTCACCCAGCGTCAAGATGGAGTGTGACGTTACGCGGTGCAGGAACTGCAAATAATTTACATTAAATAGAAAGCGATCGGCTATCACTGTTACGGCATATGGTCCTTAAGCAGATACACTTTTACAGCATTTTTATACAGGCAAACAGGAAATTTAAAAATCACATTTATTAAATATTTATAATTATTCTAGTGATCAATTAAACAGAACAGGGAATACAAGCATTACTCTTCTATTAAAAACATTTTGCCTTCACCCCATAAAGAGCGTAATTCCCAGAATATACACTGGAGGGAGCTGTAGAATAGTACATTTCAATGCAGTATTTTGGAAAGGAAGAAAACGTGCATGTCCTTCCAAAATAACAAATCCTTTTTATCTTAGGATACCTCTACCAACGTAGAGAGGTCTACCAGCTGTAGTGAGGTCTACATAGTAAGAATGGCTAGTTTTAAAGTGCTAAAGAAACAAACAAAAGAATTTGAGATAAGACCATAAGGAAATCGTGTAGCTTAGATCAAAGATCTCTTTTGCTTTTAATATTCTGCCCTGGCTGTAGACAAGCAGGCACAAAGAAGTGAATGGACTTTTGAGTATGACAGTACAGTCAGTAATTAAATAAAGGTGATGCGGGGGTAGACGATGGCTTTTGCGCTAGTGTTTGCGGTCATGAAATACACGAGCACCATTGCTTTTGTACTTAATTCAATTCACTTTACATAGAGCCTTCCACAACATATTTTCCCCAAGGCACTTAATACGAATGTGTGGAAATACATTTTTAGTAGTAAATACTAAATGGTTCATGATACGGGGGGGGGGGGGAGGAAGAAGGAAAATGCCAGGAGACAACAGTGCAGAGGAACAAAAAGCTCCACAGTGAGGAGAAAAAAAACCTTGGTGGGGGCAAGGTCGACTGGCTGCCTAGCCCCCCCGGGCATGCTCAGATTATAGAATGCAAATAGTAGAATCAAAGTACTCAGTCATTACCAGAGTAAGCATTCAGCATTGTAAATGGGTAGAGTGTAACGTTGCCAGGTAATTAAGTCATTCTAGATTAGGGTGTTTGATAACTATATAAATACCGTTTTAGAGGAGACTGGTGCAGATGCAGGAGAAGGAATCATGCTACTGAACACGAGGCAGAGCCTATATAGATACTGCTGACCAAAATGTTGTGTTTTCTGACATTACAGTAGGTTATGAGTGTAGGGGCCATTGCTAACTGACTGTGAGAGGCAGGGCTGCCTGTCTGGCAGCATTCTGTGTGAAGCATTCTGCAACTTACGAAAAACATGGAAGTCCAAAAAAAGCTTGACTGAAATCTGTGTTATCTTGAAAATTTCTCGTGTGCTGTTCCATTATCATAAAAAGCTCAGTTGTATCCCACTTTCTGGCTGAATATGCTTTCTGTTCTGCCCTGACAGGATGCGGATTTTTAGTCCGATTTTCTTCCCCGATCAGTGCGTTCTGATTTAAGGCTCTGACTTTTTTTCCATTAAAAAAAAAAAAAACCCATAGCAGTAATAAAAATGTCGGATTTATATGTAAACCAAAAAACCAGCCATACAGTCATTTCCTTTAGATTATAGAGCATAACACAGCAGGTAACTTGTGGTTTTTTTGTTTGAAAGAGCAGTCCTTTGAAATGAATTACTGCAAGCTGATCTGCCAAACTGTTTCCGTTGTATAGAAACAGCAGGGGTGTCTGCGCGTTCGAGGCATTTTTGAAGTGAAAGTTGTGTGAACATGGTGCCTCAGAGAGTAGCCTTCTTGATTTAGGTCAGTGTTTCTCAACTCGCTCCACGGGGACCCCTAGACATCCACGTTTTTGCTCCCTGCTAGATCCCAGTAGGTGGATTGTTTGGGGGTCTCTGAGGACTGGGTTGAGAGACACTGACTTAGGTTATGGGATTCAGACTGCTTATTCTGTGGTTGTGTTTCCGTTTATGGAGTTAGCATGTTCTTCGTGTGTATAGTTTATTCTGTAGTCTGATTTCATCCCACTGTCCAAAAACATGCCATTCAGTCGATCAGTATCCCTGAATTGCCCATAGCATGTGATTTTATGTGTGGGCTGTGTGTATCCTATCTGGCATCTTATCCAGGGTGTCCCCCCGCCCTGTGCTCTTTCATGGACTGGCATCCCTTCCAGGGTGTCCCCCTGCCCTGTGCCCTGTGATGGACTGGCATCCCTTCCAGGGTGTCCCCCTGCCCTGTGCCCTGTGATGGACTGGCATCCCATCCAGGGTGACTCCCAGCCCTGTGCCCTGTGATGGACAGGCATCCCTTCCAGGGTGACTCCCAGCCCTGTGCCCTGTGATGGACTGGCATCCCGTCCAGGGTGTCCCCTGCCCTGTGCCCTGTGATGGACTGGCATCCCATC
>JAODLC010000085.1:9259392-9270270 GCA_026781145.1 Hippopotamyrus pictus | reverse complement strand
GCATCCCGTCCAGGGTGTCCCCCTGCCCTGCGCCCTGTTACAGACTGGCATCCCGTCCAGGGTGTCCCCCTGCCCTGTGCCCTGTTACAGACTGGCATCCCGTCCAGGGTGTCCCCCTGCTTTGTACCCTGTGCTGCCTGGGATCGGTTCCATCCTCCCATTGAGATCCTCTCCTGGCTAGAAGATGGATGGGTAGATTTGGTTTATTCAATATCTGCTTAGCAACACAAAATATTGTGCAAATATAAATCCAGCTCATTTTATTTCTTTTTTCAACCCTGACATGGCATTTCCTTTTTCTCATGTTGTATTTTCACATGTTGTATTTTGTATGCATGGCAAGTATACACCGACCTGCATTAGAAGATGTAAAGCTACCACACATCACACAAGCATGCTTGATAAATTCTACTGTATATATACATTTATAATCAGAGTTCAGGTCTAGAGAGTAAAATTCCAAACCAAGATTTTATTTCAACCAACCAGTTGAGCATAAAGAGTCACAGTCACAGAGGAGGTTGGTTGAAACAAAATTCCGGTCTGGACTTTTACTCTCTGGACCTGAATTACCCAACTTTTGTTTATAATCATCTAAATAATGTATCCAGCATGCTCCAAACTTATATGAAATCTATATAAAATATCCTAAAACATTATGAAATATTTAAGGAAGGTTAAATGAGAGCTCAAAGCTGAAGAATAATGTTTTTGCGATGAAATAAATAAATAAAATTATGAGTTAAAAGAGTAAGCTCATTCTTTGTATGCAATGATTTTGACACAGAACTGAAAATCTCTTTAACTTTATTTTTGTCTTCAGTGTATAAATTATTTTAAACTTTTTACTATACATTATTTTCTTCTCATTCTTGGTGTCAGTTAATGTCCTCTATTAGATGTGTTAAACAATATGGAATCACGTTGAATGTCTCCATAGTTGCCTGAAAGTGTATGGGTAGGTGCAAATTTTTAACATAACAAATTTAGCAGTTGCTTTTGCCCAAAGTTATGTACATGTGAGGCAAATAGCACATTTTAAAATGGATGCACGCATCTAAAAATGAGAAACAAAAATTAAAAAAAAATTGAAAATCTGAAAATTGAAAACTTTAAATTAGAAAAAAAAATGGTAACATTTCATTGGGGACTTTCAATGCCAAAATATACAGGAAAGACTGGCTCATACTTCACAAACACAATCCAAACACTGAGAATGAGTTGAGTGTGAATGTCGTGAGCACTTACTTTTGCAAGAACCCATAGACCAGTGTTGTTGCCCTGCAGGACCTACGGATCTGAGCATGAAGAAGCAACAGAGCTCCAGCGTCAGTGGAACCTCGCGACCCCAGCTCAACCCCACCGAGGTCAACGCCGTCCGGCAGCTTATCGCGGGCTACCGGGAGTCCGCTGCCTTTCTGCTTCGCTCGGCTGATGAGCTGGAGAGCATCCTCCTGCAGCAGAACTGAAGATTCTGGGAAGCTTCTCTGCAAAGTACAAGTATCTCTGATTCTGATGCCCCACCACCCACTAATTTTTTTTAACCATCGTTGTATTTCTATGCTGTCTTGTTAGTCACTGGTTCTTTGGTTCGGATTCTTGACTTATTTTTTAATCAGCTACGGCAACCCAAACTCTGTTGACGTCGTAGTGTCTTACACACTTCTGGGGTTCTAAGAACCCAGAACTTTGGCACTTCATCAGGTGACTTAACCAGTCAAAGTTTTTGTTCTTGAATTTTGGATTTTTCTTTGATTGGGGAGGGGTTGTTACAAGGATGTGATTTTAAATGATATGCACGTGCAATATTTTTCAAGGGTGCTACTGACTGTTTTCTTAATCTAGTAAGTGGATTTGCAAAACTTTTATAATAGGGTGTATTATTGTGTTATTGAATATGTTGTGATTGTTTGGGACCAACTTTGTGAAAACCAACTGTTTACTATCTCCTCTTGGAACCACTAGCTTGTGTGACCGAGTCTGGACTTTCTTTTCAGTTTTCCTGTTATATTATTTGCTAATGGGACTGCATGAATGGGACATCAGTTTGAACAATTCATTCAGATTTTAAATATGTACATTTGCAAACTTGTAAATACATTGTGAGAGGGAATCACTCAGAGTACCAGGTTCTTTACTAGGCCCTAAAAGGTCCAAACTGTCCACAACAGCAAAAAAAAAAAAAAACGACATCAAAAGAATTAGGGTGGTTTATGTTTATTGATTAGGTTTTCAGATATTACGAGCCCAAGCCTCACGACCACTTTACGAGCACGACAGTACGTAGTAGCTAGACGCTAAGCAAGTAAGCGTCAGTGTCGGCGATAGAAAACAAGGAATTGATGCTGTGCTCTATGTATAACTGGCATCGTGCTACGTTCCAGTGTCAGTGCTCCAGTAAAGAGTAACCATGAGGAGAGGCTGTCACTGGATCTCGGAAGATGTGCTACAGTCCCTTCTAGGTCCTCACTTCAGCTCAGACACCCGGGACTGTTCTTTTATGCGTAAATATGGAGTCAGTGTGTGTTCTTCTACAGGTCCGATACTGAGCTTGCTCTGTGATTTGCTGCTGTTAATTTTTTATTTATTATTTTTTTTATGATTTTTGTGTTTCTTGGCACCATTTCAGTGTTTCCTGTGGGATGTAAATTAGTGAATGTTGCAAGATTGCAATTGACAATCTGAGACCTTTGCACTCCTCTATATTTTTCAATTACAAACTGCAATTGAATTGAGGCTGGCTGATGCTTTTTGAGTAATTTATATTGTTTCCACAGTATAATAGATTCAGACTTGTTGCAATTGGATGCAGTTCTCAGTTTTTGTAGATGTTTATGGGCTGTAACATATTTTTATACGGTTTAAGTATATATATAAATATATATTAGCATTGATATTTGGGTTGAGTTTTGTTCGGCTCACTAGAAAGATGTAATATGTTGTGAAAGTATTTTTGTTCTGCTTTTGGTGATAAAGAGTTCATCCATTGGGAATTTGATTTTTATTGTGACGTTATGTAAATGATTGTATGTGCATATGAAATTTGCCTTATTACATGTTAAATTTTATTTAATTTTTGTATTAAAACTAATGTCGTTTATGTAAATATAAATATTGCTGTTCCGTTTAATTCAGACTATGATTGTGACCAGGTAATGTGCACTTTCTATTGTAATAGTATAAATATTGCTGCATTTTCTAGTGTCTTTCATATTTGTTGCTTAAATGAGAATCTTTGTGATACTGTCAGTTGTAAATGTGAGAAGTAAAAAGATTGATGTGGTTAAATTTTCAATAAATGTGTCTGTATTTTCCTTTTTATAAGCTACTTCACAAGATTATAAGTGGATTGATATATAGCTGCAGAGAAGAGATTACCGTGTAGTCATCATATTACACACCTTCGGCTCAGAATTCCCTGAGCTTTGCTAAAATCTCGTTCTGCAGCTTCTCACTGGCATATGACATCGCCTCTGCCATGCTTACTCCAAAAATTTCTGCCCATGCATTATTTATGCCGAGTTAAACTTTCTTATATGTCTCCCACGGTTGGGATTTTGCAGGAGCTCTAGAGAACACTGGCAGCACTATTGCATTCAGCTGGTCTGTCATAGAGTCACCTTTGTTTTGTGTTTTATTGTGCAGTTGTCTCATTGTAGACACTGCACAAATTCATGCTAATCCCTCTCTTCTTCTCCTTATGTATTCTTTATTCTCGATGATGATGATAATAATAGGTATTATGGAGCATATAAAGCATAGCATACGAGGTTTGCCAGTACCAGATGAAAGACAATGCATTTCATGGCCTCTTTAATTTGTTACAATTGTTTCTAAATGTACTTTCGATCAATTAACAAAGTTGATCAACCATTATTATAACAAATAACTGCTTGCCTAATTAAATAATTCTAACAATGAAATGTTAAATAGGTTTCAAATACCTGCTTTATTAGGCCTTAAAGGACTGCAAATTGAGATGTAAAAAAAAAAAAAAAAAAAAAAAAAAAACAGGCTAGCCTCTTTATATATGACATTAAGCTCACCTGATGAATTTGGTGACATAGCAAAGCCCTCAGATGTGCTAACCTCTACCTTCATCCATACAGCCCCTGTACTGCTTTCTTCTTCACGATGTCATTACCTGGCCAGGATTTTGTTTATGTGTGTGCTTAATGCACAACTTGACCTTTTCTGCTTTGTTGTAGCTAGCAGGGATGAGTATCGCCAGCTCAGGGCATTACGTTCATTAGGTTTCATTCCTGACACCTATAGGATAAAGCAAATAAGAAACTGTATTTTCTGTTTGTAGTTTGCATGCTGCATTGCTGTCATGGAGGCTCACAGGCTTGGGAGTTAACTTCAGTGCACGTATAACTTCCTGTATTACGTGGCTCCCCTCTGCAAGTCCGAAGAGCTTCAGTGAGCCTCACTGGCAGAGGTGGAGAGTTCAGGTTCAAATCTCGGTTTGCATTCGTACTTCCTGAACCTGAACTTTCCACCTCTGCTCAGTGGGTTCTGTAAATTGCCCGTGGCACACGTGTGTCTATGCAGCCTTTGACAAACGGGCATCCTTCCTTCTGACTGGCTCCCTGTCGAGTGCGGGCTATTTTCAGCTTTTTGCTACCATCCATGTGTTTTGACATCACAAATCACAATGAATGGAAATTGTATCACTGCATAGTTTTTTAATTTTTTTACCGTACAGATCAAACCATTGGCTGGTTCAGAAGCTAGATTTCATATATATGAACTATATAAGGTATATTCGGTAACATTTTCAATGAATGCAATGCCTATAAGAATCTATGATTACTTTCATAACATATGCATTAATAAAACATTACAAATGTGGCTATAAATATTTATGAAAAGGCATAACACATTATAACCATGTGTATTATGCTTTATGAATGCGTTATGAAACTCTCATTCATAATGCACTATAGATAATGTACCTTCATAATGCATTATAATGGGCAGTATAAGACTTAAGGATTCTTTGTATCCTTTGCATACAAGTTCCTGCAGATGATGTAAATATATACACATATATCTAAATGTATAAATAGGTATTTCTGAATTTTTGGATTGAGGAATTCAGTGTGAAACTGAGCTTGTTTAGTTTTTATAGCTTATAAACAAGTACATTTAAATAGCTTATAAAAATACAATGTCATAGTTCTCAAAAAGAAACAACTGTCTTAAAGCAAAAACATTCATTTAGTACATTTTCCACAGTAAACAAACTAAATGACTAATGAATCGATCAAAATGCTTTTACCTTTAACCGTGAACAAAATAAACAAACGCGTTCCTTTTCTCTAATGACTTGTTCAGACTGATGGGTTTCTGTGTTTCTGGTGATGCAGGTTCCCCACTAGCAGGACTTGCAAAAACAAAGCAGAATGAGAAGCAGAATCCATCTATATTTCAAGATCTGCAGGTAACTGTGTGTATTTCGGGTTTGTTTTTTTTTTTTGAAAGATTTTTGACACCTTCAGTGGCTGGTGGCAGACTTTACTTCTGTGAATAAAACGATAAAAAACATGACAATCTACATGCCTGCATCACAATACCTCCTGCAAGAACTTTAAATTGGACTTGTTATGAAGTTTGAACAATGCAAAAATACACATGCATAGCTGTTATGAATAAAACTGTTACACATAGTACTTTAGAGTGCAGAATTATTTTGTTGTACAGGGGAAATGATGTAAGGATGTAAATCAGGGGTCACCAACCTTTTTGAAACTGAGAGCTACTTCATGGGTACTGAGCCATAAGAAGGGCTACCAGTTTAAAACACTCTTCTTAAATAACAAATTTGCTCAGTTTACCTTTAGTTTTATATTATTATAAATGATACTCATCTATGTGAAGACAGTGACCATGTTTATGATTTGATGAATCTTCATGTATAATAGACATGTTTTAAATGCTTTTTTGTTGTCATTTTCAAATCTATATAAATGCAAATGTGGTTAAAGAAGAATAGCAACAGGATAAAATTAAATTTTAGACGCTGTTCACTGGTGAGTTGTGCTATTTTTAGAACAGGTACGCGGGCAACTCATGTGGTCCTTGGGGGCATCCTGGTGCCCGCGGGCACCATGTTGGTGACCCCTGATGTAGGCAGTATGCTTTGGGTCACATGGTGGAAAAACACCAATCCATCCATCCATCCATCTTTTTTCTATACCTGCTTGTCCTATGCAGGGTCATGGGGGGTCTGGATCCTATCTTAGAAGCTTGGGGTGCAAGGCAGAGGGTAATGCAAACCAGGGCTACCAACCCATCGCAGGGCACACACACCATTCACGCATACGGGCAATTTGGCAAATGGAAAGGTATCACAGGAACTTAATCTGGATAAAAGTTTACTCCTGTCCTTTAAAAAATAATGAAATACCTTCAGACATTTTCAATGGTCGAACAAAAATAAAATAAAATAAAGGATGATAGTTACAATAATATGTTTTGAAGCTAAAAATAAAAGCAGCATACATATGTTTTATATACGTTCGTAAGGTTTATTGAAGAAAGAAGGGTTGGATTGTGCTTGCTCCTGAAAGGAGTGAAGACGGTGAGGGTCACGCTGAATGCGACAGCAGCACAAGAAAGAAAGAGTGACATCAGTGATGAAGGTAAAGCAAAGGTGAAGCGAGTGAGCGAGGAAAGGCGACTGACATGGCACAAGCACGGGTAGGATCAATGTTTAGGCCCATGAAGATGTCAATTAACGTCAGCTTGGTATCCACAAGAACAACACATCTGACCTGGATGGAAGATGTATGATGAGAGAAGTGTTGAACTGAATAGGGCTCTGACGGAATGAAATGCAGTTCAGTGCATGAAGATTTTCAAAGGAAAGGACAGAGTTATAAGACGTTCGCGATTTTTGGGATTGCATTTAAAAATGATGGGTTGTGAGTGACATGTCTGAATACGGAGACACACTCTTGGAAAGGGAAACCTTTAGACTTTAACCTGTCGGAACTATGACCATGATTTACCTTTCTTCACTGCTTTATCTACCCTTTTGGGCTGTTGTAATTCTCTAGTTCTTGCACTTGAATCCTCTCCTTGTCCATTAGATTATAGCATGGAATATTTTATTATATAATGTTTTTCTTCCTCTAAGTTCACAGGCTACCACACTCCATCAAGCTCAGGATCCTTCAGTTCAATTAAATTATCACAGTATTAAATTAATGTTATTTTGACCATATGTCACACTTAACCTTGATTGAAGAACTGTTACTGTTAGGCTAAGCATTAGAACGGTCCAAATACCTGATGTGTTGAATGTGATGCGATCGTCGGTGCCAGATGTTCTGGTTCTTGCATCTCAGACACAGCTACTTCCCAGGGATATTCACATACTGCAATGTCTAAAATGGTAAAATGGTAAATGGACTGCATTTATATAGCGCTTTTCTACTCCTACGAGTACTCAAAGCGCTTTACAACTCATGCCTCACATTCACCCATCCACACACACATTCATACACCGGTCTAGAGTTCACAGAAATTGATGTCAGGTCAGGTTGGGGAGCAGTCATACGGCACATCACCGTGCCCACCACATGACGAAACACCTCAGGATCCCAGCTGGTGACCCCCCCCAGTCCCACCCTCCGGAAATGGACCATCTATCTACCACAGCCGTGGGTGTCCCCTTAGCCTGGTCCAGCCGCTCGGGTCCTCAGCAATGAGGATCCTGCGACCCGGATCACCCTCAGGGAAACGCTCCACATGGCCGCAGTGCCGTAACTGACGCTCCCTCACAATGCAGGTAATGTGCCTCGTTTGGGACTCCCTGATCGCCTCACGCCCCTTTCCGGTGACCTCATGACCCCCCATGCTCTCCCAATCCATCTGGTGACTTCATAGGCAGAATCACCACTGGCATGAATGTCGCTGCCGAGGTAAGTGAACCTCTCGATGAGGCCGACACTCTCTCTGCAGACAGATACACTACTGGTGGCTGTGTCCGGCATTCTAGCCAGAGGGTCAGCCTTAAACAGCTGCTCAAAGCAGCTGGCCCAGTAGGTAACAACTGCAGTGTCAGTTCCATGCCCCTATCTGAATGGGCCTCCTCAAATGAGGACCTGAGTGCTGCCATACAGCGGGCGATGCCTCGGCACGACACCAGTTCCAGTCCCCAACAGGCCTGACCCCACTGGCTTGCCAGCTGTCTCTTGTCTTCCAGGGATGAGGCTCTCAAGGACCTTCCACCCTTCCTCACATATCCAGCCTTCCTCGGGGTGGCTGCAGCAGAGCCGCAGCCACGGAGAACAGAAAAGAGTCTAAAATGGGTATAATGAGCAAAAAAACTAAATTCCTTTTGGGGCAGTTATCTTGACAATATAAATGCTAATGAGGGAGGTCAGAGGAAAATCGCCGGACTAACAAAAAAGCTACAAGTGCAAAAATAAGATCTCGGTACAAAATTGTTTGTAGAATGGCTTCTGTGAACGTACAGTTCATCTACTTCTGGACTCAGTGTTGGGTCTTACGCAGTACTAGCTAGACCACTTAGGACAGTATATACAGTAGTATATATACAGTATGTGTATGTGTGTGCATTTGTGTTCACATTCTACCTCTGCTCTGATTTTGTTTGCTATACCTGTGTGCTGTGGGTTTCCTCCCAAAACTTGCAGTCACGGTGACAGGCACCTCTTTATTGGTCTCAGTGTATGATTGTGTGGGTAAGCATATACATGTATGTACTGTACCTTTTGACCTGTGGTGCCAGGAATAATCTCCATACCCCCCCGGTCAGGTATACGTACACCCACGACTCTCGAGCCACTACACAGCTAATGCAGTTAGCATGTTACAAACATATTTCAAAATGACGGTAATGTAACATATCTACATTTCACTAAATAGAGAAACGGAGCAGTCTGTCTGGGTCAAACCTTACAGAACTCTATGGGGGAGCTCAAACCCCACATTATCACACCATCATTACAAAAATATACAAAACAGAGCACAACTTGCATGGTTAAAAGGGGGGTTAAAGGGCGTGTTTACTACCATTCAGACTTTCAGGGCATCAGACTGAGGGTGGAAAAGTGTTCATTCATTGTAACCATTTTTCATTGTATGTTCAATGTGTTACTATTAATTTTGATATAGTGTCAATAGTCTACACACATCATTTTAATCAATTCCTAGATTAAAAGCGAATCTTGTGGCGGCAAGATTTTTCAGTTGATAGTGTCACGATTCGCAGAGTGGGCGAGCAGTTAAGAAGGCGAGTTAAGCAGGACTGACGAAAAACGGGGTTTAATCACAGGAAAGGCAGACATCTACAAACACGTTAACAATACAATGCTCGATCTGGGGAACAAGGGGAGACGTGGACTAATATACATAGGACAAGCAGAGTTCAACGAGCAACAGGTGGAAACAATCAGGTAAAAACACGAGCTAACGAGGTGGGCGTGGCACACAGAGGGATCGGACGGAGCGGGGCGTAACATAACCCCCCCCCAAAGGCGCGCACACCGGGCGCGCCCGAGGGGAGGCGACAGACGAGACGAGGGCAGGAAACACAGGACCTGAAAGACAAAAGCAAAAACCATTAACCAAAGACAGGGAACAGGACAGAGACACAGAACAGGCCAAGAGACAGGAAGAAAGACAAGACACGACACAGGACAGGAAAAGCGGACAGGCAGACAGAAATGCGAGACATCGGGGGAACAGAGAACGGAGGAACAACAGGGCGAGGAGTGAACGGATGAGACATAGAGGGACGAGGCGACAAGACAGGAGGGACAAAAGGACCAGAAGGGAACAGAGGAGGGACAAAGGGACGAGAAGACGGAACAAAGGAATGAAGGACAAAGAGGAGCCCGAGGGAACAGCTGCAGGTAGCTGCAGGCGGTGCGGCTGGAGCCGCGGGCGTGGCTGCAGGCGGTGCGGCCAGAGCCGTGGGCGCGGATGTAGGTGAGCAAGGCTGGACGGGCAAGACGGGCTGGCCAGGCGAGCAGGGCTGGCCGGGCTGGACAGACGAGACAGGCAGAACAGGCAAGACGGGCAGGACAGGTGAGCTGCCAGCCGGGAGTGCCGCGGGCGTGGCGGTAGCAGCAAGCGGTGCTGCAGGTGAGCGGGGCTGGACCGGCTGGACCGGCTGGCCGGGCTGGACAGGCGGGACGGGCAGGGCTGGCTGGACAGGCCGGACGGGCTTGTGGCCATCCACCCGTGGCCAGTAGGGGGTGCCTCAGTGGGCACCTCAGGCATGCGGCCAGAAGCAGGGGGCGCCGCGAGCATGGTGGCGTCCTCGGGCGTGTGGCCAGCAGCAGGGGGTGCCTCAGCGGGCACTGCGGGCATGCGGCCAGCAGCAGGGGGTGCCTCAGCGGGCACCGCAGGCATGCGGCCAGCAGCAGGGGGCATCACGAGCATGGTGGCGTCCTCAGGCGAGCGGCCAGCAGCAGGGGGTGCTTTCGTGGGCGCCGCTGACACGAGGCCGACAGGGGACGCCTCAGGCGGTGCTGCAGGCAGAGAGGTGTCTGGAGTCGTGGGCGTGGCTGCAGTGCCAACAGGTGAGGCGGGCTGACCCCCCGGCGAAGCTGCGGACACCACCAGCACATGGCCAGCAGGGGGTGCCTCAGCAGGCACCACGACATGTGGCCAACAGGGGGTGTCTCAGCGGGCACCACCGACACGTGGCCAACAGGGGGCGTCTCAGCGGGCACCACCGACACGTGGCCAGCAGGGGGCGTCTCAGCGGGCACCACCGACACGTGGCCAGCAGGGGGCGTCTCAGCGGGCACCATCGGCACGTGGTCAGCAGGGGGTGCCTCAGGCGCGGAGGCGTCCTCAGCGGACACATCGGGAGTGCGCCTATGAAAGCAAAAC
>JAODLC010000085.1:9247741-9259292 GCA_026781145.1 Hippopotamyrus pictus | reverse complement strand
AGCAGGGGGCGCCGCAGGCAGAGCGGCTTCCTCTGGCTTGCGACCCGCAGGAGGCACCGCTGGCAGAGCATGCACCTTAGGGGTCATGGGCGACGCCTCAGGCGAGGCTGCAGGTAGAGCGGTGAATGCAGCGGCTGGTATCGCGGCTTCTGGTGTGCGGCCAGCAGGGGGCGTCTCTGTGAGCGCCACCGACACGTGGTCAGCAGGAGGTGCCGCGGGCAGTGCAGTGGAGGCAGCAGCAGGCGGTGCTGGGGCAGGCGCTGCCCGGTCACAGCCAACAGGGGCTGCTACCAGGTCCGGCTCAAGCAGGGTAAGCACAGGCAGGTTAGGTACAGGCAGTTCAGGCAAAGGTAGGCTAGACGTAGAAGTTTTTCATTTTGAATGTCTCTGTGGATTCTAGCCACATCTGCTGTGCTATATTTTTCATTACACACCTATGCATGTTATTTTGAAAGGTATATACCAGGCTGGATGAAAAGCATAGCAGATGCTGATGAACAGGCTGGTTATATGGGCTGTAGTTTGAGGAACCCTGGTTTAAAGAATGAAATGGCAAGTTTTTCCATTACAATTATGGACCATCCCATCATAACGAGGCAATCTTATAGATAGTGTGGTGCAGCATACTCATTTTCACCTCTATGCATTAACTATATTAAAATGATCATTATATTTATATTTTACATGCCGTTACATCCAGCCCCACCCACTTGACTGTTCCCTGTGTTTCCACCGGATGTGGCTGCAAACCAGCCGTGCCTGAAGCTCGTTAGTCTCACCTCTTGTTCCTGTCCTCTTGTTAACCAGCCACAGCTGCCTTGTGTTTGCTCCTCTGTTAGTCGTGTATATTAGCGTCTCTTAGCCCTGTGCTCCCTGTTCAGTCGTTATTACTTGTCTATGTGTGTAATCCTGCCTGTTCCCCTTAAACAGTCCAGCTCGGGGAAACCCGAACGGCAGCCTGCCTCTGGGTCGCTTGCTCGCCTGACACGTGGGTTTTTTAAGGGTTACTGTCATCTGTTCCATGATATTGACAGATCCACCTTCTTTAGTAGTTAGAAATATCTATATAGACAGCTAAATGATGACAAGCGCTGACGGTAAACAGCACTTACTGTGCTGTTTCCATGTGCTGGGACTCAGTAAGACTACATTCTGCATTGTGTCTTCACTAGACTTTCAGAAACTCCAGGTTCCTGATTGTGAGAAAAACCATGAAGCCTGGGTTTCCCCATTGAGATGTACAGGAACCCAGAGCAAAGCAGTAGTCCTCCATTATTCCATCGCCACCTTTTGCCTGACAATACGTGACTAACCATGAGGGTCTTGTTCCTGTTCCATGCGAAGAATCACCAGGAACGCTTTCTGATCTTGCTGTACAATTAAATATTTTATGCTTTGCATTATTTAAAGAGCCTTTATCTGTAAATACGGACAGAAATAGCCAATCCATTAAAACGGTCTCCGGTATGAAAATTGATATAGCCTGTTTGATACTGTAACAGTTATTTTATGACTCCAGAGATCTATAACTCATAAAGCGCACATTGCTTTTCTGAGGAGGAATGCATCAGCAGCAATATTATTACTAGAATTAATACTTAGCATAGCTGTGAAATATATGAAATAAAAATTTGTACTGTAGCTCTAGAGGTACCCCTCAAACAGTGTGGCATGTTGGACCTGTGCCAGCCCTGTAATTAATGTAAATAATTCCTTGTATTTATGTACAGTGTAATTAATGTAAATAATTCCTTGTATTTATGTACAGTGTAATTAATGTAAATAATTCCATGTATTTGTTATGTACAGTGGTGTCACTGTAATGCATGTAGTGTCACGTATCGCGTTTATGTTCATTGTTCTAAATAGTGGTGTGTGTGTGTGTGTGTGTGTGTGTGTGTGTGTGTGTGTGTGTGTGTGCGCGCGTCCACTGTGCATTGGTATTGGAGTGGTCGGGACAGCCAGCATGGTGGGAAGGGTGTGTTGGGAGTGTTTTGTGTTTGATCCTTTTAAAAATAATAATTGATACTTTATTAATCCCCGTGGAGAAATTGTCTTTACTCCTCCCTCAACTAGGTCTTTGTAAGTAAGCTGTCTGTGAAGGGCAGCCACCTGTTGGGGTGCCCAGGGAGCTGGGGGTTAAGGGCCTTGCTCAAGGAGGCCGGGTTTGAACAATGGGCAGTGTGTGTTGGGTGGCGGTTGGCGTTTGGTGCTTGTGCTTGGTCCTTTTAAGGGTTAAAAATAAGGAGTGTTCCCATTCAGACACACCAGCCTTGCATGTTTCCCATCACCGCGATGCCTGGGTCTGCCGGTTATCACAAAACCTCGGTGTCAATCCGTGATTGCAACGCAAAAAAGTACAATTCCTTCAGAAAGTATTCCCCTTCGCAAAGTTCTTCAGATTTTTCTGTCCATTTTAAAATTTGAATGCAATTAAATAATGCATTTTTCCCTTCACGCAACAAAAATGCGGAAGCAGCTTTCATCTTGTCACTGCCCCAGGGAAGGCGAACACGTGCAGTGTACAGATTTCCCATTTCACCTAATGAGCTCCACAGTTCTGTCAGTATTGTAAATGGACTCTTGGTCATTTCACACAACTGGGCTTCTCACCCAGTCACACAATTTAGTAGAACTCGCCTATCTTGTTATTTCTGGGTCTTGTCATACTTTTTACACCTTGTTCCGACGGGCTCATTTTTGCCAATATTTTTATAACCTTCTTGTACCTCCTGACAACTTTCTTTCAAGGTGTAGTGGGCAGTTCCTTGGTCTTCATGATAGCACGACTGATGTCATCCACTGCTTCTGCTGTAGGACCTCGTGAAACCAGTAATATCCATTCCTGCCACCATTTTTAATTTTGGTGTGACTATTTTGGTGGTTGGCACAGTGGTGGAGTGGTGTGCACTGTCACCTTGCACCTCTGGGAACAGGGTGTGAGTTTCTGCCATGGCTCCATGTTGTTTGGAGTTTGCAAGTTTTCCCTGCGTCATCGTGGGGTGTCCTTCGCGTAGGTTAATTGGAGTTGACAAATTACTCATGAGTGTGCCCTGTAATAGGTTGGTGCCCCATCTTAGGCTGTTCCCTGCCTTATGCTCTAGACCCCCCCTGACCCTGAATAGGATAAGTGGTTTTGAGAAATGCTTGGATGGATAGAAATTACACATATAATTGGTTCAATATATATCAGTTAAGTAATTCTGGTCTTCATTGTGAATATAATTGTAATAATATTATAAATGCTTGAATATCCTGAGAGAAACTTGTACATAATAGAGAAGTAGAAAAATAGTATAAAAATAATTTTAATTTCATGTAGCAAAGCAAAATGTAAAATAATGAAGCTTTCTGGAGACAATATAGATTCAGCCTCATTCCCATTTTTCCCCTCAATGATTTTAATTTCCTTAGTAAGAACTGACTCAATCCACCGCAGGAATGTTTCAATACTCAAAATACCTGCCCTCCTTCCAGTCAGCTGAAAAGCCATGCAAATCAAGAAACCTCTGTAAATAACGCATTGCCGCATTTTGTTTTATTTCTGGATCATGTTTCTTATGGAAGTCTTTCCAACTGCAGTTTGACCCTTTAGGCTTCGTTTAGCATCACAAGTTTATCGCAGCTACAATCTGAACTACTGGTTTGAATGTCTAACGCTCCATAGAAAGAAAAAGACACCCACACTGTGAGAATATATTTGTAAGATTCTGTTAAAGTATGGGGTGATGAGATACTTTATTTTGTAGTTAAATATGCAGGAAAAAAATCTTTTCATGAGAACATCAGGATTACGTAATATATACCAGATATATCTGCAAGAGATTATGGAATACTAGCAATTAAAGGCAAATATGGCTTGACTAGTTGAGTGTTAGCTTCCTTTTAGCTAATAGTTTAGTCTTCCTTTAACATATTTACAGTAATGAACTTTCCTTCGTTTGATCGATTTTTGTACCTGCATTTGGTGATATGAGTTACACTAAAAATTGTTTTCTAAAGATTAGTTGCATCATTTTCACAACCTATGGTAAATATGACGAATTTAGGGGTGGATTAACTTTCTTTTCGGAGCTGAAAGAAAAACTAGTAATAATAGGCTACTAGTAATAATAGGGTAGTTAAAGCACAAAGTGGCAGCAGTAAAGCGTTGATCAAGGCGGCGGCAGGAGTGCTGACAGTAAAATTCACCAATCAGGGAAGGGGGTACATCGCCCCAGTGGATCGATCAGCCGAATTTAAGAAGTTTAACCACCATTCCCTTTTGTGCCGTGGCTGCAGGCTGTAGCCAATGCCTCACTCCACCCCTGAGGCTAAGGTTAATCTGGAATTTTTGCATATGCTTGTTTAATGCCTTTTCACAATTTGTCTACCACTCTAACGCGATAGTATCAAAGACACGGGTGATGTAATGTTAGTCTAGTGTCTTTGCGCCATTTTCTTCTTCTGTTAGGCTGCTTTATACTGGTTCATTTGGTAGAGATACAGCCGGTAGCTTCCGCTAGACTCCAGCGTGAGAAGAAGCGTTAAGGCCCAAAGTAGGAATAGTCCATTACAGCCGGGACGGGGGGCAACTTTGTCTCTACGTCGCTAAAAATGCAAACAACAGATGTATTGCTATAATTTTAATGATCGTATTATCTTACATCCATAAACGCAACTTCTGGAAATTCTTCAAGGGGTCCCAGAGGCTGCCTACACCTGCCTTATGGAAAGTCGGCCTCTGCTTGAGTTAAATGATCAAAAACCAAAGTGCCAGTAAACCATTACATCAGCGAAAAGGAAAAGTACAAAACATTGCTCACTATTATATCTGTCACAGTTCTCATATGTGGCTGGGCCGGATGTATCAGTGGAAGGTCAATTAAACGTACAGCTGACAGAGGACTCGGTCCTTGCTCAGTGCAACGGTGTTGTTCAGTATTGTGTGACAAGTTAAAAATGTATTGTATTAGAAGTCTGTTACAAATCTAAAAAGCCAGATGGTTTGTGGTCTAGTCTAAAATTAAAAGAGTCTGTTATAAGGTTAACAAGATCATGTCGTTATGGGAAACAATTCGTAAGATGTGTTTAAAAAAACAGTGAAAATTTTCATATTATGTTAAAACTTTTAATTGGCGTCCTCCTTTATTGTTCAAAGTTGAACTGTAATTGTATCATTTGTGACCTGTAATATGGTCTTGATTTGTTAGTCTGGAATAGATTGCTTTTGTCCCCACCCACATATACGATGTACCACAATTAAAATTTAACATTACACGTGACCCTACAGTACAGCACAAGACATTCTAATACATGGTAATTACTATGAACTATGTACAAGGTTGGCACCGGTCCAAACTGCCTCGCTGCCCCACGGTACATATTTCCGGTGCTACACTGCCTCCCCCTTAGGGGTTAACCGTCCCGGAACCCCTAAAAAGTCCCACAAGCACCCTGGGAGTGAGTTCTCTGTCGCCGCGGGCCCCCGAGTCCCCTGCTGCCTGGGGACACACCACTTATCTTGGCGATGACTGCTCCGAGTGGGCTAGGGGCTGGTACGGAACCAGGCGGTCGCAATACAGCACGACAGTCCTGCGCTACTCAGGCATCTGCACCCTGTACACCACCTCGGAGATCCGTTCTAGGACCTCCCCAAGGCCCCTCCAGTAGCTGTCGAGCTTGGGTGACCGCCTCTTCCTTCTGATGGGGCAGTACTCCCAAACAGGGGCCCCAGGCTTGAAGGCCTGTCCCCGGCAACGGACGTGGTACGCCCTCTTCTGTCTGGCCGTGTCCACGCCTTGATGGTCCCTGGCGAGCTCGTGCAACGTGTACACACTCCCGCAGCTGGCACAGGTAGTTCAGTCCCGGTGTCACAGGCAACTCTGACTCAGGGGGCGAGCCCAACACCAGCTCCACTGGGGTCCGCAGCTCACGGCCGAATATGAGGGTGGCGGGGGTGCAGCCGATGCTCTCCTACACTGCTGTGCAATCTGCAAATAGAACTGGGTATAGGTGGGAGTCCCGGTCATGCAGATTGTCTACGAGGATCACCAGCTGTGCAGCTAGGGTAGGGTGGAACCGCTCCACCAGCTAATTGCTCTGAGGGTGAAGGGGGTGGTGCAGGACTTTCCGAACCCCAAACCCCGGCAGACCTTGCCGAAGTTTCTCCCTCGGGGGCCCCAAACCTGCAAAGAAACTCTTTGAATGGTTTAGTCGCTGTGGTGGTGCTGCTCAGATTGGGAACTGCATGCGCCTCAGGTCACTTCATAAAGTAGTAAATGGCCACGAATATGTGGCGGTTCCCAGCCTCGGTGTGGGGGAAAAGGCCTAGGATGTCCACCCCCACATATTCCATGGGGGCGCCCACTAGGTACTACTGCAGGGGAGCCTGGGACTGCTGGCTAGGACTCTTCTGCACAGTGCATGCATCACAACAGTACACAAATAACTCGGTGTCCTGCCGGCAGCCAGGCTAGTAGAAGCGCTGCTGCAGCTTCTCTAAAGTTTTCTTTACCCCGAATTGCCCAGTCCTGATGGCTCCATCTACTGAGCTCAACACGGAGGGGGGCAGGCTCTGGGGCACTAGCAGCTGCAGCAGTTCCCCTGTGCCATCCGGCGATTGCCAGTACAGCAGCCCCTTGTGCTTATCTGGAGTGTCCCACTGGGAATGGTAGGCCTTGGTTTCCAGGCCGGAAGTTGAGATCGCCTCTCAGCCCGGTTTCTTGCCTTCGCCCAGCCTCTCGCTTACCCTGGAATGCATGGTGTCGCTGCTCTGCTCTGCGATAAGCTGCTGGAGATCGAAGTCCAGGTGGGCTTGGGTATCCGGAGTTTTGCGGGCAGTGGCTACCACTTTGGCTTGCTGCTTCCGGTCCTCCATCCAGCAGCAATGATGGCAACTTGTAATGATGCAGCGTCTGCAGGAGAGGGCATCCACATTCCTGTGCAGCTTCTCAGGGTGATGCTCGACCTCGAAGTTGAACTCTGCCAGAACTTCCAACCAGCGGGCCAGCTGTTCCTCTGGATTGTGGAAACTCAGGAGCCATGTCAGGGACCATCCGCAACCAAACTGCCGACCGCAGAGGTAGGGGCGGAAATGCTTACATGGCTACCATGGCTAGCAGTTCCCGTCGGGTCACACAGTAGTTGCGCTCCTGCCTACTTAGCGATCGTCTGAAATATGCAACCATGCCATACCCTCTGGGTCCCACTTACGAAAACACAGTGCCAAGCCACTACCGTCCGCGTCCAGCAAAAACGAAGACATGGTTCTGGGTATGCTAGCATAGGAGCATTGATAAGTGCTGCATGGAGCTGGGTAAACTCCGTGGAACAGGTGTCCGTCCACGTGAAATTGCTTCCCTTCTCCGTAAGATGGTGCAGTGGTTTCGCAATGCTGACAAAGTGCTTAACAAAGCGCCAGTAATACAATGCTAGCCCCAAGAAGCTGCGAAGCTTTCCCTGCTGACAACGTGACCCGGGAAGTGTGTTTCACGATGTATGAGGGAGTACTTCCAAGGGTTCAGCCACAATCCTACCCATCAGATTGTAAAGAGCACCGTTTTTAAGTTCTGGAGTGCCCCATTGAAGTCAGCGGTGTGGAAAAGCAGATTGTCGAGATAGACAACGCCCTGGTTCCGGGGGACGTCGACCAGGACATGCTCCATGAGCCTTTCCAAAGTCGCTGGTGCGTTGCACAGGCCGAACAGCATCAACCAGAAGTGCCACAGACCGCAGCCGTTGGTGACTGCATTCTTAGGGTGACTTTACTGGGCCAGCTCAACCTGCCAGTAGCCAGTCTGGAAATCCAGGAAGCTGAACCCTTTAGTGCAGTGTATTGTCAATGCATAGCAGTGGATAGGAATCCTTCCTCGTCATCGCATTGAGTCGTAAGTAATCGATGCAGAAGCGCCATGACCCATCCTTCTTGGTGACGAGGACCGCTGGAGCCGCCCTTAGGTTGTCGGATGGCTCTATCCTGCCTCTGCCATCTCTCGGATCCTCTGCTTCGCTTTGCCTGGGGTGGTCTGCACGACTGCAGCTGGACGGGTGGAGTGCCCCCCATGTCAATGTGGTGCTGTACCAGGGAAGTGGGATGGCACTCTTTGTCCCTAGTGGCACGAGCTGCTGAGACGCACCGCCAGCCGGACCTGGGTCACTTTCCATCTTAATGGGCAGCTTCAGGGGGTTTTGATTGCAACTGGCTACATTCCTGCGCCATGTGCTGTCGCTTGGGTAGGTGGGGGGGGAGCACCAACGCCATCAGGTCGCTCTGGGAAGGCGAAGAGCTCAGATCCCGGAGGTCCCCTTGGGCTGGCTGAGCCCATTTTGGCGTGGGCTTCTTCTTGGGGCTCTTCTTGCTCCCTCTGGAGCTCCTCGATCATCATCCGCAGCTCTGACCCCCAGTGTAGCATACCATCTAGCCATGGCGTGGAAAGAGTAATAAGCAACAGGAGCTGATGGGAGTCAACTGCTAAGTGGCGTTTATTTCACCCGTGCCAATCACTCTCCAAAGTATCCACACTACCCACCGTGCCCGTGAGACCGCTTATTCCTAACCTGCACAGTGGGTACACACAGACACACGTGCGATATACCACAATTAACATGTAGCATTACATGTGACACTATGGTACAGCACAAGACATTATGATGCATAGTAATTACTAAGAACTATGCACAAGGTTGGCACCAGTCCAATATGCCGCAATCCCCATGGTATCTCCAGTGCTACACTATGTTCTGTAAAATGTAAATGCATTATGTACATTTGTTGGTGTATTCTTTCTTATATGATTAAGCCTCAGTGAAATTCTACATATGCCTGTACTGTAAATATGTATCCTACAACAAACCACTCATTTTGTGAATGTTCTGTTTGCGAATTGTGTATGCGTTTGATAAAACTAAATACTCTCACTGAGGAAACATCAATCTGATTTTTTTGTGATTATTTGTCCCCATTTTCAGAGGCGTAACAACTGCACAGAGAACAGTCACATGCTGTCTGTGGGGATGCCCTCAAGCTGTAAAGATATTGAATTGCAATACTGAAATATTGCATGTTTCATCAAAAGGGTTTTTTTCATGCAACATTAAGGGGTCAGCATTCATGGTCATACTGAAAAGGCATACTGATGACCTAATTTAAAAAAAAATCATGGATAAGTTTGTGGAATATTCATTGTGTCTGTTATTAAATAAAGTTACTTTATATTGATGATCTTGGCAAACATGGTTACAACTAGCATATGTATGGGCTATTTGTAGGGATTAGCAACAACTATATATCTTTTCTATGGCTGGCAGATAAAATATTCAGCTTGTACAGTACATTGTGAAATAATGTTCTGTTGGCTAAGTCTGCCTCATCTGTCCGTTTTCCAGCTTTAATGGGGATCTGTCTACGGTTCACAGCACACATAATATTAGGAAATCCAGCAAGAAAATGTGGAGGCAGTGTGTAGTCACAGATCACATGCCAGCGTGCAGAGGCCACGATTCTCTGGGCTTCATAAAACCCACTGTGGCCCCCCCATTAAAAAACTTAAGCAACAAATTAACTGATAGATGGACTGGTAATTTTATGATTTCAAGCAAAAATCTACTTGATCTAAGTATCAATTACCTTATACCATGACATATTACCAGTTTGTTTAGTTCTCCGAATTTCTACAAAAATGCCTCACTGCGGGGGGGAAATAACCCTTTATGTTGTATCTTGTTATTCAGTTTTTATTAACGCTGTTCTGTGAGTATGCGGTATAATTTAAAGAATCATTGTAGTACTGCATCCTTGCACTGGATGACCTGTAAAATGGATGGATCACTACTTTACTGGAAATTAAGTGCTCTTTTCCTCTGCCAGGCTCTCCAGGATGCCACTAAAATTTCATACTGATTGATTATCATGCATCTTAATGTTCAACAAATTTACCCATAGCACGCTAAAACCACAGGATGCATTCCTCTGATTGCTTAAAATATAATGCACATACCTTTTGATTTTTTTTATCCACCCACCCATTCATCCATCCATCCATCCATCCATCCTCCAATCCCTTTTCCATTACAGGATCATGGGAAGTCTGGAAGTTATTCCAAGCAGCACAAAACACATGGCAGTAGCGCCCTACACAGGAAGCTATAGCAGGACACTGTTCAGAGATATTCTGGACAAGTTTTGTTATTTTTTTAATTAACAATCAAATCAAAACACTTTTTATACTGAATCTGCATTAAAGTGGAAATGTTAGGTCTGATATTTTGTCAAATAGACCAGCATTCCTTGGGTGTTTGGCACATAAGTTATTCTCTTGCAACTCTGGTCACATTCTAAAATGAGTTCCGTATTCACTGTGAAGTTTTATCCTGTGGGTTGGTTCCAATTTCAGCCATAGAGCAGACTCTGTATACACAGGAAAGTAATGTCTTAGTATGTGATTATTATAATGAGTTATATCTGGACCTTACAGGCACACAGTAAAGTCTGAATCCCCCAGTGCGAATTCACATGTATATTACATGATTTTGGAGATCACACTGCAATATAATAATTTCTGCTTTAACTTTTCTTCATCTTCCTTTGGCAAAATGCAAGAGGCTGCAAGCTGCAATGATGGTCCACGTTAGACACATCAGAGGAAACGCACATGTTTCTGTCTGGCAGACTATTTAATTTTGTACAAACATGTTCATGTTGTAGGCTGAGCAGCTAAAGAAGACATTGTGTGCTTCGGTATAGAGCAGAGTCCAGTGCTTTTCACTGTCTGCTTCGGAATAGAGCAGAGTCCAGTGCTTTTCACTGTCTGCTTCGGTATAGAGCAGAGTCCAGTGCTTTTCACTGTCTGCTTTGGTATAGAGCAGAGTCCATTGTTTTTTACTGTAGGGCTTCTTTATAAAATAGTGGCATAAATATGGTATGTTCACCATATTGTAATTATACATTTGATGGACTCCATCATCAGTATCCTATACACAGCAATTCTTAGCATTTAATATACAGAATGTACAAAGGTTAGAAGGGCTCCAAATTATTGCAGCAGGTGGTATAATTTTAAAATTGTGCTAAATCCAGGTATAATTTTTCGCTCCAATAAACTAGTGAGCTGGTAATGGTACGACAAATAAACGCACATTGAAAAGATACATTCATTATGACTACTTATGGTGATCAACAATACATGTCAAAACAATAAAACTAAAATGAAAATGTAGTTTGCCTTTAATCCTTGTGTAAAAGGTGATCAGTGAAGGTCGAGAATCACATTTTTCAGGAATTCTTTTGTGATTAAAAACCTGATATAGTCTGATAGACATTATCATAAACACAGAGGTAGACAAGCTCAGATCCAGGAAGTAAAAATCCAGACCAAGATTTTGTCTCTATCATTCAGTTGAATACTCTGTGACTTTATTTTCAGCTGGTTGGTTGAAACAAAATCTTGGTCTGGAGCTTTTCTTCCTGGACCTGAACCAGGAGTCTCCAACTCCGATCCTGGAGGGCTACTATCCAGTAGGTTTTCTGTCCCACTTGGCTTCTGATGAGCCACACCTGCTCCTGGTATTTACC
>JAODLC010000085.1:9214514-9247641 GCA_026781145.1 Hippopotamyrus pictus | reverse complement strand
TTCTGATGAGCCACACCTGCTCCTGGTATTTACCTGAGAACAGGTGTGGCTCATCAGAAGCCGGGTATGATAGAAAATCTACTGGACGGTAGCTCTCCAGGACCGGAGTTGGTGACCCCTGACCTGAACTATCCACCTCCACATAAATACACAAGTGATGTTTTGGACAGTTGTTTTGCTAGATATGTGGGATGATGTTAAATATCAAAGAGAAAATGGTTGCACAATGCTTTGTTCATTATGATTTCCAGCTGTGGTTTATGATTCAATAGTACAATGCTAGTAATCATAGCATTTAGCTCATCCTCACATTTTTATTTAAAAAAATCCAGATTCCAGCCACGGTTCTGTACGCTCTCCTGCATGATGAGTGACAATAATTTAGCTCAGTTTAAATTATTCTTGACAACTTTATGTATAAAAATAAAATTAAAAGAAAAAAACAAACAAAATTAACATGTATCATAATAGTAACATAAGTGAACTGAGATCATCACATTTTTTTCCTCAAGAAAGCACTGGCAGCATTAACACAGACTTGGGGGGAAATTAAAAAAAAACCTTTTTAATGACATCCATATTAAATCTTTACATCTGGTATCCCTACATAGTCTGGCTTGGCCAATGTCTTACACAACATATTGAAATGAATGATTCAAAGTATGTATAGATTTTATTTCACTAATAATAATAATAATAAAATAATAATAATAATAGTAATCATAACAACAACAATAGTGACAGTATTTGTATGCAAGTTTAAATAACCTAAGAATGAAGAGGATTGGCAGATTTAAATTCAGCCTATGACAAATTTCCATTAAATAATTGTTCCGTAAGCAACCATTAGAAACACAACATTTGGAAATGTATTTCATTGGTGCTTTTCATCATAAATGTGAAACACGACATTCTTATTTCAGTTACAGAGTGTAATTCCTATAACGGCCCATATTGAATCATCTAAATGCCCATATTTCCAGAATGAGCTTTTTAATACACAGGCACATTTTATGGATCAAGATGTCCAATTATTCGTCAGCTGAGGTGCATAACTTGATGGCTATCGCTGTGTACAGTACCAGATGTCTTCAGGCTAAGTTGCAATTGAAATACTGGTTTTGCCTCACGGCATAGCTTAACAGTCACATTACTTTCATTTCATGTAAACAGTTAAATATTCCGTAACTATGAGGTTGACACAAATAAGCTTGTTTTTTTTTTAAAAAAAAAATCAAAATAACTTAAACGTAGTCAATACTTATTGTAGAAATGACACTGTTTCTTGATCATTTACAATTATGGAATTAAGACTTATCTAATCTTTATATAAGTTATCGAACAACGAGGCAGGCAACGCACAGCTCCGACGGGCCTATGCAATCATCATGGCAGAAGGCACCACACCCTTTACACACGATCATTGCTTTCAGCCTGCAGGAGCATTTAAGCTGCAGTTCATCCACACTGTTCCGGTTGGCAAATTTGTGACTAGACACAGGTGTAGCCTGGTGTCTGGGATTTCCCACAGACCTCTCTATAACAGAAGCCTTTCTGTTCAGCGTCCCGTTGCTGAAGTGTATCGAGGAGTAGTTGCTATACACTTGCTGATGAGGATCTAGGCGTGGAGACTGCTGCGTAAAAACCTTTTGTTGCTCAGGGGCAACGAATGGAGGAACCTTAGAGTTTTTCGTCCAGTCATTTTGTTCATAGGATGCCTGCTTGCTATTAATTTCACAGCTGTTGCTTAAATTTTCATCAAAAGAAATTGGCTCCACTTTAATTCTGTTGCAAACACTTCCAGAAGTTAACCAGTTCAGATTTCTGTTCGTCTCCATGACTTCGGCCCCTTGCCTTTGATCTGACTGGATCTTTGGCAGAGCATTTGTTGAATGGGCTAAAGGCTTGTTCTGTGAGACAGTTTCAAAATAATCAGCCTGCATATTCCGCAGATTAGTCGGGTACGCACCTTTTTTAAATTGATCTGTAGTCATTGACGCCGGACCGTTTCTTCCCTGGTTCCTATTGAGCACTAATTTGTTTGGATCGGCACAGACAAATGGGCTTGTTTTGCAGGCTTGCGCTGGAGCACTTAGGAGGCTGGAGTCCCTGCCTGCAGTCGTTGGTGGGTAAAATGGCCTTTGGGAGGTATCACTTTCAGAGGAGAAGCTGCCGTTTTTATTGAGACCAGATACTCGCTTCTGTAAGCTGCAGGTAAAGAGGGGCCTCTTTGATTCTTTAACCTCGAGGCTGGGCGTGATGCTCCTCTGCCTCACATTCCTCCCCCCCCACTCCTGTGCTATTTTCTGCCCCACGTCCCGTGGATTTAAATGAGCACCAAAGGAACAGGAGGAATTCCTGTTATCGCCATCCACAGTTGATGTTCCTGGATCGGGTTTGAAAAGGTCCAGTTCTGCCAGGGCTGTGGTCACTTTGTTACTGGCATTGCCATCTCGCTGCTGGAGGAGGCTTTGACCCACCATGGCCAGGCTATGAACCCCTCCCTTGTGGCTGAGGCAACTCTGAGCCTGCTCCAAGGCAGTCCTCTCCGCAACCATGGGTTTACGCAGAGAGTTAGCGTGGAAAGGTGATGGAAGCCTGTGTATCTCCAGTCGGCCTCCAAGTCGAGGCTGAGGCAGCACCTTCTCTAGAGGCAGGTTTCCCTGCAGCAGCTGT
Source organism: Hippopotamyrus pictus (assembly GCA_026781145.1). Taxonomy (NCBI): domain Eukaryota; kingdom Metazoa; phylum Chordata; class Actinopteri; order Osteoglossiformes; family Mormyridae; genus Hippopotamyrus; species Hippopotamyrus pictus. The sequence goes on along the minus strand of JAODLC010000085.1, from coordinate 9,244,965 downwards.
GTCACCAGCGGATTGCTGGCTTCCACTGAAGATTGACGACAACTGGACCCACTACCAGCAGAGACCACTCTATAGTTCTCCGCAGCCAGTGAACACTCATTGGATGTGATGCTCCTGGACTGCCTGTCATCCGGATGACGTGGACCTAGGTGTTGCCGAGGATTCAATGGCTCCTTAAAATCCCCAGTGTCACTGTTGCGGACTTCTGCTTTTGAGATTCCACATTTGGGGAAAACGTGGGGAGTCGTCTCGTCCTTGCTTTCTCGTGCGTCTAGTTTAAGGTTACATTCTTGATGAGTTTTCTGGATGACTAATGTGCTCATATTCTTGTTTTCCTTCGGCCATGTCTTTGATTCGATGTCTTGGTCCATAGCCGAGGTTTTTTCGGCATGTTTGTAGAGTAAAGAGCTGTATATGAGATTAGCAGCTTCTGGGTCTGATTCCCTGTGGCTAACCTGTTGAGATAAAGGGATATTCTGCAGGACGCCATATGTGCCACGCGCTGTTTTACTGTTCCCTCTGGAGGCAGCACTGAACGTGCCATTTTGCTCAGTTCTCTGGCGAAATGACTCAGCTCTGCTCATAATGGATTCCTGTAGGCGGAGAACAGTTTCTGTTTTAACACCTTTGATTGGTGGGTTGTGCTGGGTTACAGGCATAGTCGGGGAATTCTGATATGTAGCAGAAGTATGATCTACAATCACTTTGCATGGAATAGCTTTGTTTGTGACAGAACCTTCTGAAGGCAACTCTTTGCACTTAAATACGTCTTTCTGAGTTGCAGATGTCTTTATTACTTCATTTGTTATTATCTCCTTTTGATTTACCGATTTGTCTTTATGAGCTGTGACTTGAAGGCGTTGAAGCTTATCTCCATTCTCTTGATAGGCATGGTGGTCTTGGTAGTTAATTTTTGGTTTCTCATGAGCATGCGACATGCTGCTTTCTGGTACGTAGCAATGGAAACCATTTGATGTAGGTCTCGCAACAGTGGCACAGGTTGAGGAGGTTCTGATCTGGCCCATGTGGCTCTGGTTCCCATTACCAAGAGATGAACAAGGCTGTGTATTCGTGGAAGGACCAACAGAAGATTCTGGAATCACAGATGAAAGTTCATGGTTATACTTTGGTAAGACAGCTCGTTGTGATGAGCTCAGAATTGAGGTTTTGGCACTGGAAGGGGAAACTTTTAAGACCGAACTTTGCAGGCTAGAACTACAAACAGATACAAGAACTGAGGGACCGGGAGGAATGGAACAAAGACGAGTAGAAACTGGTACTTGACTGTTACAAACAGCACTTTCTTTTCCTCTTGAATCCTCAGTATTTGTCATTCTAGCTTGGGATACGCTACTCAGATTTTGGTGAACCGGAAAACAGCGGACAGAATTTGGCACCGATATACTGACTACGGATGGCGGAATGGTAGTTTGGCCTTCCGATGGTTTTAAATTGGTATTGGGTAGTTGAACGAGTGTGAGGCATTCACTGGGAGATCTCCTGTTGGGGTTGGCGATGATGACACCAGCTGCACAATCCCTGGTCATGTTGAATGGTAACTCCGAGCAGTGTTGGTCCTCCTTCGCACTGTGCTGCTTGGTGCCCTTAGCGTGATGGTGAACCTGAGGTCGGACATGATGCTTAGGGAAAAGCTTCACCTTGGTCTGCTCTTTGATGTGGGCTAGTGTGCGCGTCTTGCATGCTTCAGCAGGTGGTCCTCCCTCCCCAGCAGTGATATGCGCAGCTGCAGCGATAGCTGCGGCGGCTGCAGCCTCCCTCTGGGCGCGGGCCTGATGAGCCCTGGCCTTGATATCTGCCAGAGTCCTGGCACCAAGGTTCCTCCCCGGAGATGAAAGTTTAGCTTCTGGCTTGGACACAGATTGAGTCTTGATAATAAACGGCAACCCGACCTTGGAGAGCTGGATCTAGAGGGAAAAGGAAATCAACTTCATTACTATATTACAGATTCAGAGCTTAATATGCTTGTAATAATTTGAAAAAACACTCTTTTCTATTGAACGCAATTGTGCCGTTAATGCATACACTCATTGCCGTGGTTATAAAAATGTAATTACCTAAAATTCATTAGACCAAATGGCACTGTTCTACATGACAAACGGAAAATATGGACTGTGGAAAAGCTAATTACAAACACTTTAGAAGAATATTAAAATACAAATTACAAACACATAGCAGTAGCAAAAACAACAATAACACATAATATTATTTTTTGCAAGACTGCAGATTCATTTTGTTAAAATTTCGTAGCTGCATATTGTCACATCTTCCCCAAAGACCTCTGCTTCTCAGAGGTGGTCCCTTTGTGTGATCCAGTCTGTTTGCAGTCTTTTTCCTACCCCCTTCATATTACCAGCAGCACCACTGCCATTTTGTCATTGGCTGTTCTCCTGTACAGGCTCACAGGAGTTTTCACGAAAGGAAGCCACTTCAGATGAGAGATGCTTTTGTTAATATATGAATGCATCGTTGTTTAAAAATAACGCTCGATGGCGCATTGGCGACATTCGGCATGCCGTTTCATGTAATTACCGAAAATAACAAGGGTAGTGTTCTTCACGTAACAGAACACAACACGAAATAGTAATGACGATTGCACTGAAAAATACAGCTGCCATTACACAGGAGGTAAAGGAATCACTTTAAATGTAATAGCATCTTTCAAAAGGCACGATGCTGGCTTTGTGTGTGAAGACAAGTTGGGCTTTTTTGGTCGGGTGAGCAGGGAGAGCCATGGGATGTGTTATTGAGATGTCAGCATGATCAACAAATACACAATGTTTGCAGGTCTAATCATGTAAACAACCCAAGAGGCACATTGAGTGTCTGCTGCACTTTTTGCATAAAACTGCCTTTGACAGACCCCCAAATATACAAATAAATGACAGTAGACAAGTAATTGTAAGGGTGCAGACAGCAAAGGCAACCAGGGAATAAACCGCTTTTGTATAACAAGAAAGTTCATAAAAAATTCAGGAAATGCAGGGGACCTGAGACAACCGAAAGGGTCATACGCAAATAGGGAGTAAACTAATGCAAGAGAGCATGAGAAACAAGGTCAGGGCAAGTGAGTGTAAAAACAGAGGAGAGGCGGAAGCAGTCGGCGCGAGACGGAATAAGGGCATGGTGGCATTGGAATGACAGCAGAAGACAAAGAGTATGAGGGTGGGCCAGGCAGAATTTAGACCTATGAGTGATGTGAGTGGCCAATGATAAAGAACAAGAGAATGTGTAGATAAGTAGGGTATCCATTACGAACGCCCGGAGAAAGACAGAGACCGCGGCGGAGGCCAAGTGAAGAAACATGCCGAAGAGGAACACGGAGGCAGCAGGTGATGGTATTTGAAGGCACAGAGCCAGACGCAGAATAAGCAATCTGCTTTGCTGGGACCAAGAAGGCAGCCCCAGCGGTGTGGAAAAAGCCCCGGTCCAAGGAAGCACAGTCAAATTTTCTCAATGTTTCCCGCAAATTGCAAATGTTTTAGTACTTGTATGCTAATGATCTTGATTAGCTTTCATTTAGCATAATTATCGGTTAAGTCTGTTTGATCAAAATGGAAAATAGATTATGTAGTTTCCCAGTGAAATTATACATGCAAAACTATAGCTCACCAACCAGAATGATTCAAGAGTACATTAAATGAATTGCAGTGAAACAGTATCAATGTATTTTTGGTTTCCACAAAACGTGTTTTTGTCAGCATTTTTTGCTGTTTTTGTGTTATACTGTGCTGTGTGTCTTTTTATTTACTAGATACTGCATCTTGAGACCATTTCAGTAAAGATATGAAGATATAAGATAGAAGTTACAAGTGCATGCAAGTGCTTTCTTTTGCCAGTGAACTTTACGCACTGCAGTGTAGAGCCTTGCGATGTTGAAACTGGTATTTCTGACAGGGATAAAAATGTTTTCTAAAGAAAAATGGGCAGTCAGTGTCAGTGGGAAATAACGATCTTTCAGAATTGCGGCGCTCAGGAGCATACTTACAATGACATATTTACAATATTCCTAAACATTTTTACCGTAGTTTAGATGATGATTAAGCTACGTGCATTTTAGCGGCACTGGCTAATTAATTGATACAATCATTTGTTTTTGAGATAAGAGTTAATTGATTTTGGTGATATATGCCCTTTGGCAACTTAACCATACTGCTGCTATATGTATGAAGTGTTTTAAGTAACGCTCTTATAGTCACAATAATGTTGCGTTAATGTGCCAAAGCAAGAGTTAAAAGGTAACTATCAATCAAAAAAGGAGGGAGGCATCATGTAGTGGAGATGACTGTAGCTAAGACTGTTGTCTTAGCTATAACCATACTAGCTCTATCTGTCTGTTCCTGACTGGAAGGTTCCGTTCCAAATCCCACGGGCAACATAGTGACATCAAGGCAAGACTCTTGACCCCCAACTGCTCAAGGGACTGACTCTCTTACTCAATTACTGGATAAGAGCATCTTTAACATAAGTAAATCTGTCAAATTCTTATGTAGGCATTCTACTTAGTTTTGGGGAGAAATTAATTAAAATCAAAGAGGAGTTAATCTGCATATTTGGCACGTACAGAGGGAGTTGTTACGTTTTATTTATTTCTTGCAGAAATTAAATATTCTGAATTTCACCGGAAAAGAAAATTTAATATTTTCCAGACTATGGTGCATTTGTATCCTTGTGTCATTATTATTTCAGTTCTCATAAGTCATTTCAGTTTCAGTATTTTTAGATTATGACATTTCACACATAATGATCTCCCACACATACAGTTTCCCTCACAGGTAGATGTCCTAGTTAGACTGACTCCAGATTATACGGGTCAAAAAACTGCTCATACTGATGTTTCATTTCTTTCTGTAAAGAAGTGTCACATAGTGAACTCAAATCACAGGAGATCCATTTATTCTCCATTAGCTATACATCAATACATTTTAATCACATTTCACTTGAGACATCTGTTCCATCCATTTCAAATAAGTGCTCATCCATTCAGGGTAGCGAGGCCCTTACAAACCCATGGAGAACCAAAGTTCCACTTTAGAATAGATGATTGAAATGATTTCAAATATATGGTTTGTTGTTAGGCCGGTTATGTCTGGATAAATGTACTGCTCACTATTTTCATAACAATGTTAAATATGAAAATGATACAAAATATTGCATATGACATTTAAAAAGCACTTGCATTACTTTATTTGATTTATAGAAATTCATACACTTGAACAATTTTATTTATGGCATTTTAATTATGCCTGTCAATAGATAATTACAGTAAGACATGTGGTCTATTGTTGATATGTCTATTGCTGTTTAGTACATCTCACATACTGTACAGTCTTGACTATCAAGATTTTCTAAATATGATTTTTGCTGTCAAGTACTAATTTGTTTTCTTTTGTGTAATAAATTTTATGTTTCCTCAAACCCTAGGTGTTTCTTGCCACAGGCAGACCCTAATTGCATCACCAGAAAGCAAATGTTATTATCTCTGGATTTGGCTGTTGTCATAAGCGCCTATCAGATTCTCTGTGATGTACTAAAATATAAAAAAGTAATTTACATAAGGCACAGTCTGGAAATTTAAACAACTTGGAGCAGCATTCAGCCATAAATACAGCCAATATTGTAAGAAGCTGTTTACACCCAATAAGACAAAAAAATCTACTGCTGCAGCTATAGGTAGACTGTGTCTATTATTTTCTCACTGTATAAATGTGCTATTGAAAAAAAAAAAGTGTATCGACAGGGTAAAATCAAAATAAAAAATCAGTGGTAAACAACTAATACAGCAAAATTGATGAAGTAAATCCTTAAAAGGAAAAATGAAAAACGCTTTGATGATGGCCTGCTATTCTGTGAATTAAATCGTAATAAAGGGCACGGAACCTTGAGTGGAGGCACTCGTGGCTCCTCCTTCGGCGCCTCCTCTCTGCGCGCCTCCTCTCTGCGCGCCTCCTCTCTGCTGTCTGCAGGTGAGGAGGTGTGGCTGCTCTCGCTGCACTCCATCCTCGCCCTCTTCTCCTTGCACGTCCCTGAGGTCAGCTCTCCCGGCTTCCGTTTGGAATTCTCCGTGTCTGTACTGTCTGTACAGTCCAGCAGCAGTGGTTTGATCACCTCCCCTGACTTCCTGTAGCACACTTCCTGTGTACCGGGTGGATGCTTACCTGGATATGACTTGTGCAATTTTACCTTCAGCATATCTAGCGATGGACTGATTTTTACAGTCTTGTCTGCAACCTGATCACATGATATTGGCTTGGAGACATTTATTTCTGGCAGTGATTTATTCATGGTGTAGGCAATGGTGGTGTTTTCTGTCCTTCTTGTATTCTCCTTAAGTTGTGTATTTTCAGCGTGTAACTCTTCTTGTAATCTTGTCTCATTTAGCGGTTTGGTTAAGACAGTATCAGGAAGGCTCTGTTCTTGCTTTGGGACTTTAGCTTGTGGCACAGGTTTGCAGATATCATCTAAATTCTGTGATGCCTCAGAATCCAACTCATCAGAGGGATGTTCTGAGACGCTGTCAGAACAATCAACTTTTCCATTGCAATGTATGTCTAGGTGAACCGCGTCATTAGCTAAAGGTGAGGCACACGTTGCATTGGACGTAGAAAGAGGAGACAGACTTTCATCTTGAGTGTTTTCACTTTCAGTTTCATCGAGTTCTTCATCTGGTCGTTGAAATATCGGTGTTTCCTCACCATGACCTTCATTAACAGGGTCAGGAACAGAAGCAACTTCAGTGTCAGGGTGTAAACACTCAATATCAGTGTCTTCCGAATTATCTGAAGTCAACTGTGATTGTAATACTTTATCATCATAAGAAGTTGAGTCTTTTGGTTTATGTAGAGTAAGAATATCAGCACCAGTTGTGGCATCAAGTTCTGCGTTCTCTTCTAAGTGAGTTTTGAATGACGTTAAAGGTAGAACATTTGGCTCACTGCTTAGAACATTATCCACTGCTTGTGATGTAACCTGTGCTTCACTCTCCACTATCTCAGACATTGTCGTGTCCTCATTGTCACAAGCATGCTTCAAGTCAGGTTCCCCTGTGTTATGGACGTCCTTTTCGACTTTTGTTTCACTGGACAATGACAGACAGTTAGTCTCCACAAGGGTACTGTGTCCAGTGCGCATGGAACCTACTTTATCAAGTGTAGCGTCTTCCTCTGTTTGTGGTGACATTTCATCAGTCTCCGTTTGTGAGGAGGAGGGAAGTGACAGTAGAGACGTGGCTGATGTTTGGGGATCGTTACTCATTGCTTTGATTATTTCTGCTGACGGCTGAGCAGGTGTCTCTAAGGAGGGTTGCTGTAGGAGGGCAGTCATGTTGTTCAGTGGAAGGGTTATGCTTTGACTCTCCTTAACAGAGTCAGTGCTGACATGTTCAGAAGGATCGTGAATTTGAGGATCAGGATAATCGATATATGTACAGGAATTGGGTTCCACTTCTTCTGCTATCTCCTCTTGGATCACTGCCTCTTCAGAAATCTCGGGGAATCCAGAGAGTACAATGTCCTCGGTGGGCAATACAGATAATGTTTTTGATGCCACATCCATATTGAAAACACCCGGTATGTCCTTATCTTCACAAACACATGTACTGTCACTCAGTTTCAGCTCAATTTTCTCAGCTGCTACGGCCGTCTGTATGAAAGCTGGAACTTCGGCATTGATATTTTCCTGATCTTCATCACACTCAGGTATACAACTCTGTGAATCTTTCTCAGTCAAGCCTGATCTGGAGAAACAAAGAAAATCAATAGTTAACACTGTATTACCATTCTGAGAATGCCTCAGAACAGAAACAGAATATTCATCATCGTGATTAATTGCTATGACAAATTCACTGAAACCCATACCACAAGAACAATCGGTAAAATGAAACAATGCAGCCTAAATTACTGAGAAAGAAACCTTATACTGCCATACTAGCATTTTGAGTGTAATGCAACTGCTGAAGCTTCAATAAAAATGACTGATGCATTGGACCATAACAGCTACATAATGGTACTTTATAGACAAAAGAAGATGTATAAGTGAGCTACATTACTAATCAGGTTTTTTTTAATTACAAGAAATGTAACTGCCATGCAATGTAAAGCTAGACCATCAGGCTTTTCACCCTTTCCTAAAACAGGGATGCCCAAGCACTGTACCAAACACTGTACCAAAGCCCATACCACCAGTAACCAGTAACTGGACTGGGGGAGGGGGTGGTTGTTCCTTTATGTTACTTTCAGAACTGGCATGTAATTGTAAAATTAATGCATATTGATATAGCCTTTTAGTGCGTAAATCATATAAAACATCTACATATTACAAGTAATTTAATTTAACTAGTAATTACATAAAAATAATCTATGATTATTTAAGAAAAGTAATCAGTGTGCAGTTTGCAAAATGATTAACTTTCTAGAGGTGTCATGCACTGCACACTGCATTAAAAAAAAAAGAGAAAAAAAAACTGCAAATTGAAAAACAACCCTGCAGGCCCTTTGGGGACGTTTTGTCCATGTCACAGGTAGACGGATGGCATGCTTTACATGAGAATGGATGCGATAACTTAGTGATTGCCACAGGAAAGAATAGGGACCCAGTAGAGAGACTGCATCTCTGGAGCAAGAGGAAACGAGGTCTCAGGATATCCAGAATGATCCGCTACCAGCCTAGTGCCCTCCCTGAAGACCCCAGGAGTGAATGAATGAAAAGAGCGTCCATGTAGACACAAATAATATTGACATGGGTAAGTAGATTGTACTGCATATAAAGAGTAAGTGAGAGGTAGCATGGGCAACCAACAAAACCATTGTGAGAGATATCAGGCGACTCTGAAAATTTTCTCACTGAAAGCTGAAGCATTATTCGTAAACTATATTTTCTTATTTCGATGTTATAAATATTTCAATACATCATAGTTTCATTTTTATTTATTTTTCAAAAGGTAGAAGCATGTATGACTGTAGGCCTAAGAGTTTAGTGGAAGATTCATGCAGTTAATTTATTTATTGCATTTAACTGAATGAAGACTACTTTTATTATTAATAATATTGGTCCTACTGTGGTTTTGAAGCAGTCAAAGGCACTCAGAATTAAACAATGCCAGTAAGTGCCTTTACTTCACCTCCTGTGGAGTCATATCGTATAGATTGTCATATTGTATAGATTGTCATATCGTATAGATTGTGATATCGACCTAAGACATTCATACATAATTAAAATAGGCATGTACACATAAAAACAAAAACTAACAGAATAATACTGCACCAAACTGCAGTAGAGCGCAGTGGCTATTTTGACAGTCAGTCAATTTCACATTTTAAGGTAATATTTAACATCTGTTACTTTACTGTCAAATATTTATCACTTTATCGGCAGTGATGGTGCAACAATTCAATTCTCACTTTTTATGACATGAAGGAGCATCTATTAATCTTTCAACTACCAGTCAGAGTTCCAAAGGGGCCTGAAGTCTATTTCAGTTAGGGGCACAGGGCAGGGGACACCCTGGACGGAATGCCAGTCCATCACAGGGCACAGGGCAGGGGGACACCCTGGATAGGATGCAAGTCCATCACAGGGCACAGGGCAGGGGGACACCCTGGATAGGATGCCAGTCCATCACAGGGCACAGGGCAGGGGACACCCTGGACGGAATGCCAGTCCATCACAGGGCACAGGGCAGGGGGACACCCTGGATGGGATGCCAGTCCATCACAGGGCACAGGGCAGGGGGACACCCTGGAAGGGATGCCAGTCCATCAATGAGCACAGGGCGGGGGACACCCTGGACGGAATGCCAGTCCATCACAGGGCAGGGGGACACCCTGGAAGGGGTCCTGAGTCACAATGCCACATAATAAAATAACATCTCGTACAAAAACATTAAATTGAAGAGGAAAAATATGTAACACTTACTTTTGCCCGTAGTAAGTTTCGTAATATTTTTCTTTCCATATCTCAGTTTTCCTCTCTTTTTCCATTTCCTGTCGGATTCGTAGTTGCATTTCTGGAGTAAATTCACCTGTAACCATACATTAAACCTTAATTCCTAATTACATAAATACCAAAAATAAACACTAATAATAATATATAGCAGTAATAATAATGTATCTAAGCCTTAATTTCATGGCTACATTGACATTTTTTTTTCATAAGAAAACCAATGTATTGCTGCTTTTTATAAGCCTAGTGGTGAGGATTTAAGTACAAAAACATGACAGCCTTTGAAGCTGTAGTATATTTTGAGGTCAAAATATTTCTTAAGATTCTTAGTGGTATTCTTATACCATAATAAATAATAGTTTAGAAGCTATACTTCTGCTTAATTCAGTATAACAGCTATTCATTAGCTCACATCGTCATTTAAGTTACTTTGTACAACATAGTATGAGAGTAGGCCTGAGGGATGCCTTGTAATTACCTCCCGTTTCATTAATTTTTTTCCAATTCTGTAACAATGTTATAATAAAATGTTTCGTATTGAATACGACTACTGTATCATTCGTTAATATACATATTCTGAAACTATCAATTCTACTGTAAATCTACTTGTGAGTAGCCCTGTATAGCCCATAAATGTACTTGTGAGTAGCCCTGTATAGCCCATAAATCTACATGTGAGTAGCCTTGTATAGGCCATTAATCTACTTGTGAGTAGCCCTGTATAGCCCATAAATGTACTTGTGAGTAGCCTTGTATAGGCCATTAATCTACTTGTGAGTAGCCCTGTATAGCCCATAAATCTACTTGTGAGTAGCCCTGTATAGCCCATAAATCTACTTCTGAGTAGCCTTGTATAGGCCATTAATCTACTTGTGAGTAGCCCTGTATAGCCATAAATCTACTTCTGAGTAGCCCAGCATAGTCCATCTTCATTATAAGGTTAAAATGACCAATAGGGATCGTTTTTAAGTACAGCAGGCCAAACAGTCCTCAATGTCAAAACACACACCACTGTGTACAACCGTACTTGATATGGATATTTTACAATGCAGCTGGAAACATATAAGATGCTTGAATGTGCAACCCATGGACAGTTAAAAGTTAAAAGTTGCCTTGGAAAAAGATGTCAGCTAAATAAAAAACATAAATATATTTGTAAGTGCCTTTTAAAATTGCACAATATCTGTGCATATGATGCTATTAATATTTTTTTCTAACTTGAGTAGCTCCTGTGTACAGTAAGTGCCTTGGGGCAATCATATTTGGAAGAGTACTATATTAGAATTAACTGAAGGCAAGTACATTACATTTGCCTATAGGACACCGTTTTATAGTATAACTACTTGTACATTTTATTTGTGAAATATGAGTACAAAGAATATATGCAGTTAAAGTAACATGGTTATTGTTCAGGAGATTGCTGAATAAATAGTAGCTACAGCCTACCTTCTGCCAACCTCTGTTTCCAGCCTTGGGCGGCGTAGGCGAAGAACTCATTATTTAGGGCTGAATTACAGAGACGCGCCACTCCATCACTGCCCATCTGAGAAATAAAGCGTGGTTTCATTTCAAATTTGAAAGCAACAGAGATGAAAAACAAACATACACTCGGTGACATAAACGGCCTGACGTACTGGTGGACTGAGCGAGGAGTACAGTGCCAATCCTGAGCTAACCCACACACCTGTTCCATTACTCACTGGCTAATCTCGTCATTGACTGTGGCTTTTTCATATGTGCAGTGGGAGATTACGTATAACCTTCGAGAAGAACACTGTACATTTACAGAATCACAGGCGCTGCATTTCACGTACCCACCATCTGGAAATTTCTGCTGGATTTTGCACAAAAACAATTCTGTTCTTCTGTCCTTAAAGCTAATGTCATCCTTAGGAGGATTTCTAAACATAATTGCAAGCTGGACTATTTATTGTTTTCTATTTTAGCCAGTTTATTTTTTTGCCACACAAATATAATTTAATCTGGCTACTATTAATAACCGTTATCCATTGGGAGCCCCTAAATGTTTACCCGATGAGGCAAATAATCTCAAAGCTGGTATGAGATTAACTCTTAAAGAGTTCTTTGGCACAGAGAAAAATATCATTTCATAGTGCTTTTACCGAAAACACTTAAGACAGTGAAGACAGTAAGAATCATAAGGTAAAGACAGAGAACCCTTAACATAAGCATAAACTGCGCCGATCTAAAGATAATCCCGGCTCTTAGCAGGCTGTTCAGATATTGCTTACATCTTGGTAAATTATCATGATTAAAATACCACTGAACTGCCTGCTTACCAACTTTCCAAGCAGACTGCACCATATGGCCACATTAGCTCTTACTCAACTGCAGATCACCAAAATTATTAATGATCAGCTTCTAGCCCAGCTCTCTGCTGCAGATGTCTATTGCTCAGAACGTCTATTCAAAGATAAGCAAAATGATGATTCCCTTTTCCCACTGGGGATTCTAATGATTGATTAGCAGTGTGCATACCATGTTTACAAAGCGGAAACGATCTAGTGGAGCTGTATCGAATATCTCTAAACAAGAGCCCTGTCGTCTGTTTATACCCGGTATTTTTTGTTAATTTTCCCTGGACACTCTTGTAAGATCCCCAGTTAACTGATACAAATTCTTTTTCCATTCTTTGGACATTTTAAAATTCTTCTTCGTTGTGTTATGACACGTAATCAGTTACCAACTGCGAGGGTTACACTCTTGAACACCCTCAACTTTACTTATTTAGTATTCAGTCTGCTCAATCACGTAATAATCAATTAATTTGCATTATACTGCGGTTTTAATTAAGGAATTACAAGTAGCACAACTCAGTGAAATCTGTTGTCAGTGCAACAACTGTGCACTGATGTGCATAAGCCAGTGCAACATAACAGACGATGACAAACAAAAACAGGATGACCTAAACAGAACTGTCTGCATTCTGCATCACAGAACGACATACGGGTCATAGAAAATTTTCCGTTTGGCTTATAACTTTTTAGTTTTGTGTATGATGTATGAAATAAATATGAGACATAATAGGAAAAATGGGCAATGTACAGCCCTCCATTTAACAATTGCTATTTTAAATGTAAGACTGTTGGATTAACCTTGTTCTGAATGTCAGCACCGGTATATGGGGCACAATAAATCTATGATATGTATAAAACAGAACAACACCCGCGTTTCTGAGAATCTGACAACAGAGGGCCATGACAGAGAAACTGAATAAAACCTTGAGATTATATTTTACTTACTTGTCTGTCAACATCAGGTAGCAAAAGCAAGAGGTATTGTTGGAAATGCTGAGGTAATGAAGCAAAGGTGTGTTTGTTGATCAATGCCCTCAAGTTAGTGTTCACTAATATAGACCCTGGTGTCTCAATGTCAATATCTTCTGCCTTGGTCCACTTTAAATACCCTAGAAACAGAACAGATTTGCATTAAACATGATTTCCACTTACTTCAGGATTATTTTTTAAGGAAAAAAAACTGAACTATTCATGAAATGAGGCATGTTTATATATTGGAACAAGCTGGACATGGACAAATATGCACAGTTCAGAAGAAGAGTCATGCTTTTGGTGGATTCATACAAAAAAATCCCCAGGGAGAAACACGTGTCTCATTCACGACATGCAATTTGTATTCAGGCCTAAGGGATATTTTTTTCAGGCTTTCTTGGCCGCTGGTGTGTGTTTAAGACCTCGTAATGTATTGTTTATTGATTTTTATGGTTGAACTTTGAGATACGTTTTTGAAGGAAAGTCCTTGAAAAGCCCACAATGTAAACAGAGGTCCATCTGGAACACAACCGAAAGAAAAGGCAACGCAGCCACTGGCATATAGCTAAAAACACATGGGAAACATACACTGTTTGAGTAAGGCTGGCTGACAAAAACACATCCTGTCATTATGCTGGAGCATACACGGATTTTCCTATTCTTTATTAACGGTCGATTTTTGAATGTTGCACGATATAAATTATGCTTGTCATGAATGCTACAGTGATTTGTAAGATACTCTTGGGAAAATGCATTTGTAAAGGTAAATGGAAAAAAAGCACAGTGAAAAATCGAATGTCTTCCATCGGCACTGCGAATCCTGGTCAGGGTCATGTGGCAAATATATTTATTAATATATTATTTATTATCATGTATGAATTTTTTTGTTAGCCAGCTCTTCAGAGTTTTATAGAAAATTTGGGGAAAATTATGAAGGGACGGCAGAGGGAAAAAGTCTGTATACTGTCATGTACCACATAAAAATGTTTTGGTCAATGACAGGCTGCATATACGACTACAGTATTATATATTACAGTATAAATGGAGCTGGAAAAAATTCTATGTCATTGGTTTAGGTATTTTCGATACTGCACTTTTATCGTTATTGTAGAGTGTACGCTTTCTACTTATAGAAAAATAAGAAGTTCGCTTTAGCCTACACTGTGATGCTTGCACGATGACAAAAGTGCATAACGATGCTTTTCTCAGAATGGATCCCCTTCATTAACCAATGCAGAACTGTATATCGATCTCTATTCGGGGTGGTGGGAGCGGCGTTAGACAGAATATACCCTGAGTAGGGTGGCACTCCATCACAGTGCATTTCACTGTGTCATTTTACAAAGAGAGTCACTGTTTTTTTTGTTAGAAATAATGCAGTGATTAACAAAATGAAGTAAAAATCATTCATTCATGGATGGGTCCACTTTAAGTAGCTAGCTAAAACAGACTACGGCATGTCTATATATGGAATACAGCACGCATAATATTGCAGCAAGCATAATTATATCCTGGCTGATTAAAATTTAGTCGGTGCATTATCATACGTATAAAAAAAAAACAACGACTGCTAGCAAAACGTGAAGCTCAAATTCTACTTTCCTTACAATTAAATTATGGGATTTTTTTTTTTTTTGTTACTACTGATGTATACATTTGGATAATTAACTGGAGCAAAAGAGGGACAGACATTTCCAAACAGGGTAGTAGAGCAAGACTCTTGGGGGCACTTATACTGACAGCCTGGATCTTATGTCATGTCATTAACCATAATACTACCAGGCGGGCGTGTTCTGCTTCCTATACGCATTTTTCCGAGGGAAGAATTTGACTGATTTGCCATACATCTGCTGCATGCCCTTCTGTCACAGCCAAGAGCTGAAATGCACCTTAGTGATTTAACCTAGCTGTCTCCCGGGTACATCTGTTATGTCATGCAGTCAATTCAAGCTACAACCATTCATCATCTACGCGTGGTAAACCTGAGACCCTAGCCCACTGTTACATTAAGAGTATTGAGCACCATTTTACTGAAGAATCATTACAGCGAGGCTTTTCTGAATAAACTGTCCTTGCTTTTCAGTGCCTCAAAGCCTCCCATACCATAGTGTACATTTGTATATTCTCAGTGTGACGCACACTGATGTAACTGTTAGAGGCTCAACACTGGGACTTCAACATTTATTCAGTGTGTCTCTTAATATTCATTCAAGCTCATTCGAAGTTTGGTTCCTTCATTGCCTTTCAGCCAAAGACAAAGAATCTATCCCCTCACCTATGTTGAAGTGAAACAATCTGCTATGTGCCTGGATAATAATTTAAATTTTTTTTCAACCAGTACAGAAATGCAACATTAGGCCATTATTCTTACCACAAGAAAAGAGTTAATAGAATTGTACATCAAATCAATTTATTCACAAATTCTTTAATTATGTATTTGCCCAATTTAATTAAAAAGCGATTAGACATGGTAAAGTGATGCAAAAAAGTAATTTTTAAATAAGCAAAAAATGTCTTGCTTTGTACCTGTGTTTTTTTCCCCCCAGAATTAAACTGCACCATCTGTATTTTGGTTTGTTGTTTTATATTTGTTGTTGTATGACTTTGATGTTGGAATTTAGTTTGTAGAAACATTACCAGACTGAGTTTGGCATAAACACAGATGAGACACGGCAGTGCTACTTATGCGCACCCTACTGGAAGGTGAGCAAGATACTTATCGTGAATGGCTGCAGATTTAGCAAGAATAAAAAGTATGCCGTTTCGAAAGAACAACCAAGAAAGCCAAGAAACAACTCCTTGGGTTAGTAAAATACTACTCCTTGGGTTAGTAAAATACTCACCTAGGCCAGATTTCTTCAGCTTCTTAAGGTGTTGACTGATCTGCTTGCCTGTGTGAGATCTATTGTTCTGCTTCATGCCTTTCTCGGAGTTCTCTCTGTCTTCTATTCCATTCTGAGCTTCCGATCCTAAGAAAATAACATCCTCTCATTAAGAACAGTCGTCACTGTGTGTCATTCGGTTGCAGAATGTTACTTGAGTTGAGTAGTGACAGGATTTGACAAGCCAGCGCTGGATCATTAGCTCAGGGACTTTAATAGAGCTTGGCAGAACCACCTGTGTTGTCATATGTGTGTGTGTCAGTGTATGAAGATTTAGCAACAACATTAAAACATCATTTCACCGAAACGAACAACAGAAATCCCTGTAATAAAATATCAAGCATATGTGTGGAAAGAGCTTGGTAAGGAAGACAATGGATTAGAGGAAACAAAGTCCTCGCTTCTTTATTTATTTATTTTTGTTTAGCTTTTGTGTCATTTGTAATGCAGCCAACACCCATCAAGCTAAACATGAAAAGCATCTCTCTCACCAGAATATGCACGGATATTGTTCGGATGTTTGTTGTTTTCACAATCTCCACTTTAATTTTACAGGACACAAGCGTTCTATCAAAAGCACATCGATTCTGTCCGGAGTGCAAATGAAGTTGATGCTTCTTCAGGCCACTTGTTTCCCAAATGAACGAAAGGAAAACAAAATTATATATTGGTTTTTCACTCACGCATTGAAAAAGAGTGGTTACTTGAGAAAAACACAGGTGTAAGTTCGTCATCCACTTGGGGTAATTTCGTCTAGAGAACAATATGCTTGTAACAGCATGGGTACAGGGGTGTCCCGATTTGGGGGGGGGGGGGGCGCTTGGTGTCACAGCAGGGCAGCCGTGGATGGCCTCATCTGGCGACTAATAAAAGGGCCCCCGTAGGGCCATAAGCAGACACTTCAAAGACAGGCCGTGAGTAGCGGAAGCGAGAGGAAGATAGGAGCTGATAGTCGGGTTATTCCCCCCGAAGATGGCGCTCTGAGGCTGGCCAGCCATCACTACTACACCCCTGCCTATGCCCAGGCTCACAAGGGTGCTAGGGCTCCACCCCTGGACCAAACACCCTGCACCTCCATGTATTTGGATCAGATTAAACGATTAGAATCATTGTATGGAAATTGGTCCCCATAAGGTATAAAAAAACAGCCATTCATCACATTGTGGGGACTTTTGGTCCCCACAAGGTAAGGTATACCTGGACCAAACACACACACTGTCCACATATCCATATCTTTATGGGGACTCTCTATTCATTTCTATGGGCATAACCCTAATCCCACTTATGACACCCTTCACCACCACCCAGCCCTAACCTTAACCATAAGTAATCAAACAAATAGACATTTAGAATTTTTAGCTTTTTGATTGCAGTCACAGATAGGGCTATCACAATTAATACATAGTCGCCTGATTGCGATTATTTGATCTGACCGCGATTATTTGAGCTGACCGCGATTATTTGAGCTGATCGCTACAATCGTCTCCATTCATCTGTATAAAAATCGTGACAGAACTGCCATATTTCTATCACTATTTCCGCATCATTTTCTACTTTGAGATGTTCGACTTGCGCTTGTTTAATGACGTCATCTTGTCCGGCCTCTGCATCGATCCATTCCACCTGCCCCGTTTGTACCTCCACATCGGCGCATGCCTCTGCGTAGCGTTACGCTATACGGCAAATTTTACGACGGTACCCAATCTGTATCACTTTGTTTCACGACATTTTCATGACCCAGGTCGATCCTGTTATGGGCTGCTTGTGAGCGATCTTCACCTGCCCAGAATGGGATATTCAGCCAGATATTTTGCATTGTTTGTGTTCTCTGTCCGTTTAATAAAGGTTCTGCATTAGCACCTGCACGTGTGTCTGAGTACGTGTTTATGGGTCCGGTTACGGTGGGATGACTGTATATGTCCCTTACTTCTGCCACTATTTTGCTGCAGCAAAGTCAGTATATTATGTCAATAGGACAAAAAACCAGAGAAATACATGTTTTGTCCTTTTTTCTGATCATTTGGAGTATAACGGATATGGCGCAAACAAACACAAAATATGCCAATCTTCATATCGGGACCAAAGCTATAAGGATCCCAGAAGACCACGTCACTGGATAGCAGAAGACCATGTCACTGGATAGCAGCAAAGTCAACTGACGGAAACATAAACTAACATTGCAGATATGGAATGTTAAGGTAATAGTTTTGATTCAAGAACTGGAAATAGACGACCTGAGTGAACACTTCAAATGACAAGCAGAGAAAAAGGATTGTTTTTTAACTCGGCAGAATCATTAAAAGCAGGGGTCTGTATCACGTTTCACAAAGCTTAGCTTTTCTTCTTGCTTAGCCGGATAACTTGTTAAATTTAAGATACCCCAATTTAAATGGACTTTATCTTTTGAATATCTACTGAATATTCATTCAGTTAGCCCAGACTACCTTAATTCCATTAAGTTATCCAGCTGAGTTTGGTGTGAATGTAGAATATAGTTTGTTGTAAAATGGCAGGATGAACGGATCGGGCAGTGCAGATGTGGTAGGTGGTACAGGTCGACTGGTGACAACACTAACTCTTGAGGCGTTCAACTTATTTTTTAAATGTCATATCTGCCCTGTACAATTTTGTCTACAAAGCTGAAAAGCTAAATGCAATTGTAATTTATATGTTCCAGTATCCAATATTCAATTCTTCATATGGTGTATATGCATTATTAAACTAGGTTAACAGTGTTATAAAATGAACTGAAAAAGACAGTTAAATCGTTAATCGCAATTATTTGCATGATAATCGTCAGTTAAAATTTCATGATCGTGACCGCCCAGGTCACAGATTTTTATGTAACTCAGGTTATCCTTGTGGGGACTCAAAAAGAGGTTTCTATCACTTTATGTAGAAATCTGGTACCCACAATGTAATAATTACAAAAACACACATGTACTCATACACAACAACTACTGGAAATGACATAAAACATAACTGGTTATCCTGGGATAATACGGGCTACACATTTGAGGTAATACTTGGGAAACGAATGAATGGCCATAATCTTATGCTGCTGAAATCGTGTTCTTGCCCATAACCCTAGAAAAAAAAATGTGTTGTAGTACAAAAAACAAAGGTAGGAATATTAAAAATAGGCATTTTTCAAAATGGTGTAACATTTATCTGTGCTCTTTAAGATCAACGAAGCACTTTATTATGTGGAAATCTATTAACCTTTGTGTGAAAAGAATATCAGACAGACAGAACAGACAGACAGAATGTGTCACATACACAGGTGTTGGACAAAGTGGAGTTGGGATCACAATAACACAGGGACCAACTCAACAAGAAAGGTCCATAACTGATACTTTATTGATCCCTGAAATTGTCTTCATGCCTACCTCAACTTGCTCTTTGTAGAGTAAGCTGTCTGTGAAGGGCAGCCACCTGTTGGGGCGCCCAGGGAGCTGGGGGTTAAGGGTCTTGCTCAAGGACCCGCAAACGTGCTGAGGCTGGGTTTGAACCGGCGACCTTCTGATTACAGGAACACAGGCTTAGCCCACTGAGCCACACGCTGCCCCCTTTAGTCCCTGTCCCGGGTCACTCGGGAAAAACTAAATCAAACAGCACTGTTACCTGGCATAATCCGTTTTACCATGAGAATAAGACAGGCCAAGCTAATAAGCCACACAAAACATCGTCACTTAACGTCTACTCCCCAGACACATGCATGTTTTTCATAGCTTGGATTTTCTATGTCCAAACACCAGTATTCAGCAGCGGTGATTACCGTTACACACAAGCATTTGCATGGGGCCCCCGAGATGTGGCCCCAAACTGTCAGTAAACCGGTGGGGGGGGGCTGGAAGTAACTTTGGGGCCCCGGATAGGACAAACCCACCCTGCCAATATTGCAACTGCAATGGCATCTGGGTGTATCGGTACGAATGCTGAGACTTCTAAAAATAAACACAGGCTATTATGAGTAGCGGAGATTAGGGGACAAAATGCTGTCATTCAGTGCTCAAACAGATACATGCAATTAAACACTCTCCAATGCCATATGAAAATAAGATATAAAATGAGCTGGTTGGGGAAATTTTCCCAATATGTCTTGATGGTCAAAAATATAAGTATAAAAAAAAAATACATAAACTGCATAGTTCTGAGGTGGTTGAGAAATATGTATTGTAAATTTTTTATGGATATTTAAAATTTTATAGCTGCTTAAGGCGTACTTCAGTTTCAGCATTTAATATATTTATCAGAAGCCTGAGTTTTCTTTTTTTTTTTGGAGGGAGGGGGGGGTTATGGTATACTGGAACAGTCCCAGGGTTTTTTGTAATGCTTGTTATACAAGATCTCCGAGTTGGTTTAAGATGCGTGTGGAATGCTGCTCATTTTTACACAGGTGATTATATACCCGATAGCATTCACATGATACCCTTTGCAAAGTAAATTAGTGGCAAGGTAAAAGGACCAGCCTTGTGGTTTTTGTTGTGTATGACTGAAATGCATTGAAATATAGATGCAACTCAAAGTATTAACTTTTATTTCCGAATATTTCTCTACATGGACAAATAACATTTTTGGGGTTCGACCTACATGTTTCGGGCAACAGAATTATTAGGACTAAAAATTATTGCTTGGCTTCAAATCAACAACCTCTTCTAAGGTCCATTGAGGATGTGTTGCCAGTTCTTAACAGCCACATAGAATGGGGTTTTTCGCTTTAAGTAAAATTCATCATGCGATTCCAAATGGGATGCTAAGTGAGCCAGCTTCTTTCTGAGGGACTCTGTTCAGCTGTGGTTTGGACAAGAGTGGGGAAGCTATGGACATATATTTCAGAATTAATCCTGCTGCAGCTGCTATACGGACAACTTAGATTATCAACAAAAGACCAGTCAGCATGTGGTAGTAGACAGATATTTCTACAGGGGTGCAGTGAGTAGCTCAGTGGTCTAAATGTCTCTCTGCCCGAGATCAGAAGTTCGCTGGTTCTAGACCCGGTTTCAGCAGGACGGTCACACGTCCATGAGCCCTTGGGCGAGGCCCTTGACCCCCCAGCTCCAGGGGTGCTGCACGGTAGCTGACCCTGTGGTTGCTAAAGAGAAGCACCCCAATGTACTTGTGCAAACGGCAAATAAAGCATGTTTGTTGTTAAAGGCGAGGCTTGCTACAAAGTGGTGCACAGATTATTGTCCTACACTCTGTGTCATCCTTTCCATATCATCGGCTGTTATACTTAAAATCACGTCACACTCACACTCCCCTAATAGTGAACTGGTTTAGTTAATAACATGTCACACTCTCATCTTATTCACAGATGAGGTGTCTCTGCTTTTACTGTTTATCGTCCTCTCGTTTGCTGTTGTTCACTTTTGCGAATTCTAATCCGGGCTTTCAGCTTGCATTGTGCAAAGCGGCGTTAGCAAAACTGGCTTTCACCAGTATCCAAACTGCAACTGTCTATGCTGGAAAAGTAGGTGATGTTAAGGTTAAGAGAAAAGAAAATTGAGGGCACAAATAATGTAGTAGGACACTGTTACTTAATGTATGAACAACAATGTATGAACTAACCAGAAACTAAGCGTTAGTTATGTACTAATCCCATGTTTGTTCATCACTAATCAATCATGATGGTTCATGTATTTCATGCAGTAACTATATTTGTTCATGATTAGTAGTAACTTGAGTAGTAACTGAGTTAGTGCTTTACTTGTGCCCATGTAAAATGTTACCCAGCTATCTGTTCTCATAACCTTACAATTACCTGCTTCTTCAGCCTAGATAGCTGTAATCTTGGTTTATGCTTTATAACTAAAAAGGCATAATGACAAAACAACCAACTCCTACAATACTCTTGAAAAAAAATCATGCAACATATTATTCGGTCATCGTGCCCCACAACCCAGCAAGCCTCCCAATTTTATATATTCATTGCACTTAAGCTGTACTAATGGTTTTAAAATTCTAGTAACACTTCTGTAGTAGCATGCCAACTAATTATAACTGCTCGCAAAATCAGGATATTGATTTAGAAACACACGAAGGATATTGATTTAAAAACCTGTTGTACAGAAGATCATTTTAGACCCCCCTCATCTGGTGCTCATGTCTCCACTACAGACAAACCCTTCACTATTGTCTCTGCAACTCTGCCCAACCCAGACCTTCCCATTCTCAATCCACCATGACTCCATCAATCATGACTCCATCTACAATCACCTTGATTACTGCTGCTCCATCCTTACAAACATTTACTCCAGGTTGCTTCACGAGCTCCAGATGATCCAGAACTCACCTACTCCCCCAAGCTTGGACCCAACACCCCCTACTCTACACTGGCCCCTCATAAAATGTTGCACTGATTTCAAGATTCTTCACTAATACAGTTTGCAACAGTCTCACTGCCTCAGTCTAATCTCTTACTCTATCAACTCCCCTGTACACTCTCATCTTCTTCTACTGCTCACCTCATTAGTCCTCAGTCTAAACCTCCTAACCTCTGTGCCTGAGACTTCTCTAGGGCAGCACGCCACCTGAGGAATTACCATTCACCGGAAGCCCGGAATTCCACTGCTACCTTTAACTGGAAGCCCGGAATTCCACTACATTCCCCATACATAAATTTCCGGACTACTCACAAAACTGCTCTATAAATCGTAACTTTGGACTTTCCCTGCTGGCCGCTGGAGGATGCCCCCTCCCCCCCATGGTTTCTTCATACTAGGGAGTTTATCCTTGCCACTGAGGCGCACAACAGTTATTATCAAACAGGCACAGACTGAGCTGAAGTATTGCCACACGGGCAGGCATCTTATGGTGGACCAGAGCTCTTGGGGTCAAGAAGGCCCCCCTGGGACCCACAGAGGGGGTCACTGAAGTACCTAGGACAGTCAGAACTTCACAATCACTGTATTAGATAGCCCGCAAGCATACGGCCACAAAGCCACGACCCAACTACACAAAACTGAAGACGGCTAATTGATTCCGGTTGACGGAATCAATCGAATTACCGTTTTAATGACTACCTTCACTTCCTTCTTTGATAACTCATCTGCCTTGTCTTTTTTCCTTCTCCTACTCACTTCTTTAACCAGAATGACACCTCACTCCTTCTCACCTCTCCCTCTTCACTTTCCTAGATCTCAGAGCATCTGGAGGAAGGACTGGAGCAAACATCTCGGGCAGAATCTCATCCTTGGTCACCCACCCTGGCACGGTACCTAGCTGGGCTCCGAGCGCCACCTCTATCATTTCTCATCTAGTATTTGTGTTTTGAGTTCCTGAAAAGAATAATACACACAAATGCATCGAGATAACACAGGTGAAATCGCTAGGCTGCCCCAAAGGAGTTAACCACAAATGACCCCGCAAAGAATTAGCCTCAGGAGACAGGCAGTCAATGTACAGAAAGTGACATTTTCAGATTGCTTTTTCAAATTCTTCTACGCACAGCTCCGCTGCTACTTTAAATGCACATTTATTACAGAACGTTCCAATAAAAGATCAAGTATCATTTGTAGTATGTAAATGGGTCACGGCATCTCTCTGTGGGAGTCACTCACAGCCCTTTTGTTTCACTGCTAAGAAACTGCTGCTCATTCAATTTTAACCACTGTTCGTGAACTGTTCTATTTTGCAAAAACAGGCGCGCGCCCGTACGTCTTTCATAACAAAGCAGTGTTCTGATGTCTGCTCCTTTATATTGCCCTTTGAGAATGCAAATGAGCTTCAAGTATTTTCTTTCCTGTGAAAATGAATGAAATCAGGTATTTATAAAGCCAATTTTCTGCTTCTGGCATTTACATAAAGCACCACATAGAATTCTGATAACTTCGAATGCCTCAATGGTCATCTGCCTTTATTATTCATAGACGTGCGGCCTCTTACAACAGAATTACAGACTGTTATGGTAGAGTAAGCAAGGGAAGATAACAGGCAATCATAGTTTAGTTCTTTATACTCAGCCGACAAGTCACAATATTGACTAAATTATTTTTAAAGTATACTTTGACTTCCTAGGATAATTCAGCTTTAAGTGATTAACCATGTTAGCAAAAGACGACAAATTTCAAACTTTTATTGTTCACTAATATAAATTAGAAATCACGATACTTGCTCACATAATATCGACGCTCACAATACTTACTGCCAGCATTAGTGCTTTTCATAAGTTATCTATTCTAACCTACACACATTTGAAATCATACTGTAAATGTATTAAGTCAAATATGTAACATTTATCAAGATCATAAAGTACATTGGCTTCGGCTTCCCTGCGACCCAGATGGATAAAGCGGTATAGATAATGGGTGGGTGGATGGATGGATGGATGGAGTACAATATAGCACATTATATCTTTACAGTAATTATACAGTAGAGTACAGTACAGTAATTATATCTTTGTGGGGACTCTCCATTCATTTCTATGGGGAAAACTCTTACCCCAACATGACGACCTTAGCCCCTACCCAGCCCTGACCTTAACCGTAAGTAACCAACTTTTGGCATTATAACGTTTTTGACTGCAGTCACAGATCTTTGTGGGGACCTGAAAAATGGTCCCCACAACGTCAAAATAACAGGTTTTTACTACATTGTGGGGAAGATTTGATCCCCTCAATGTAATATAGACATAATCCAGAAACACAGACACACAGCCCACATATTCATATCTTTATGGGGACACTCTGTTCATGTCTATGGGTACAGCCCTTCATTTCTATGGCTGTAACTGTGACAACCTTAAACCCTATCCAGCTGTAACCTACACAGTAAGGCGTGAAGCTTGGGGTCCGAGTGGAGGGTCAGGTTATATATCCGATGCCCTGGAGCACTTTGTGTGACTTCTCTTAATGCAGTCATATTCATCAGACCTGCACTTGTTCTTTAATGTGGCAACACTGACTTGGATTAGGGTTAAATTATGATTAAAATTAATATGAATGGGAGGATGATCACCCACAATAAGTTTCGGCAAACAAAAACTGACAAGACGAAGAGTTTGAGGCCATCCTTCTCTTTTCGCCATCACTTTATGGCGCTACTTCATCTTTGGGGCAATTTATCTTAAAATTCGATCAGGTCCAGATCTTTCCTCATTCACTGTGTCTGCAAAGTTCGAAAAAGATCTATCAGACACTGTTTGAGCTATCATCGTAACGGGATGAAGTCTTTGAAACTGCCCTCTGCCTCATCACTTTCAATTTGTCACCCATTAAATTTGTCTGCAAAGTTTGAAAAAGGTCCAAAAAATACTTTCAGAGTTACTGTGTTCACTGTTTGTGTCCTTGCTTTGCTGCCACACTTTACTGCCACTGTACTTTTTGAGCAATTTGTCTCAAAATTAAATCAAGTACTGATCTCCATCAATGTAATTTGGGGCAAACTGACAGCCATCTCCCCTTCCCACCCACACACACACACACACACACACACACACACACACACACACACACACACACACACACAGAAATACACACCCCTTCACACTGTATAGAGCATTGCAGCAGCACTGCAATAAAGTAATAATTGCCAATAACATAGTAATTTTTCAAATTTTAGTGTAATAAAAGTAATTACTTCCCAACAATGTAGTAAAAGTAATTACTTAACAATGTAATAAAATTTCAGAACCAAGTTTGTGCGTAATGTAATAAGTTAGATCAAGATCAAGAGATCAAGAGGGATTTTTTGTCAATTCAGCAATATACATGGTATATCGTGCATCCAAATGCCGTTTCACTCAGCTATCCCCATGGTGCATAGAATATAAAATATTGAAAAATATAAACAGAGGTTACACATTTAAGTACCTAGCTAAAATTAAATACCTATAAAAATCTCTGTACATTAAACAGGGACAGCAGGAGGACATAAGACATTTCAAAAGTGACTGTGCATTTTAGTTTCCAGGATATTGTACAGACAAAACAGAACAAGACAGGACAAGACAAAAACATGTGCAAAAATGTCGGATGTCCAAAGTACGCATGAGCAGCTTTAGCAGGAGGTAGAATTGTGTATATTGTGTTATTACATTACTCACTAATGTAGCAGCCAACAATATAATAAGTACCATTAATGTATTAAAACATGATGACGTTACTGGCAGGTATTACATTTTTGGCAGTTATTACATTATCGGCTGCTACAAGCATATAGCTATAAGTGTACAAGCTCCAGAATCTATAAACCGATTCTGACCTGTGGTCTCACTGTCATATACTGTTCAATAATAGGTATAAACATTTATTGCTGCAATTTATCCTTTTTTTTGGGAATTTCTTCCGAAGTTCTGGCTGTGAATTACACCACTCTATGTACATGAAATCTCTATATGTCGAATTCCACTGCGACGGGTTAAGAGAGGTCTCCCAATGATCGGAAAATCTGACTTCAGCCCTGAACATGAACACATCGAGTTCCCACGGCATCAATCTTGCATTCGGAACATTTTCATCGTGCTAAAACTATGAAAAAAATCCTAATGGAGCTGACCCTAAGATTTGCATTTTATTCTCATATGCTCCTAATGGTTGGCCAATATTGCTATTTTAACAAAGCAAACATTCATCGTCAACCGTTATGGCCTACTAAAATTACAATGTTGCAATCTGTGGGCTTTTTTTTATTTATGAACATGCGCACAGAAATATTCATTATTCTGATTTACCTATATTGCCACCGCAATGTTAAAAATAAATAAATAAGAAGCAGTAATGGGATGAACCTGTTTCACACAGGTAACACACACAACCAGGCTTGTACTACAGAAATGTAAAATGTTCAACCTGAGTCTATTTCTCAGTTACCAGGGCACCTGGGAATTAACTGTACTATACAGTGTGTCATTATGTGTTAGAAGGCTGCGGTAGTGGTGGCCTGAGCCTGAGCCTGAGCCTGCAACACCAGCCCATGGCACTTATCAATCAGCAATTGGTGGACGGCAACCTGGACCTGAATACAGCCAGAAAGTGCTGGACGAAGGAACGAGGGCGTCGACGTCAGGGGAAAAGGAAATCGAGCAGGGGACAAGAGCAAGATCCAAATAGACGGAGACACGGATTGAGGGAGGCAAAATCATGGATCGGGAAGAGAGGGGATGAGGACTGGAAACAAAAGACAGGTACAGATTTGAAAATACAGAAATACTCTGGAAATAAGGTCCCATATTAAACGGCTGAAACCAGAGTGTGCCACTGTGCCGTAGTTTTGGGGGAGGCAGGCATCTTGACTTCCCTGCGGCTTCCTCCCCCCACAATGGCATGGAGCAGAAGTGGATCGAGTTGGTCTCCTATGATCTGGCAGACCCATACATGAAACTTATCCACTCTTGGGATTACACTATCCCACTGGACGTGATTTCTTTAGTCTGTCATGTCAGTAACAAAATTTTTTGTTCTTCCTGGGCACCATGCTCAACAATTTTGTGGTGTGGGCTTGGCATCATTAGGGAACACGCGGAAGCGTAGCACTTCATTGCTACTGCGTGCATCTTCTTCTACAATCTTTTGCAGAATACGCTTAATTGTTCTATTAAATCATTCCACCAGCTTATCAGTTTGAGGGGGAGACACGAAAAGATATGTCTGAGTTACTCTGTCCAAAAGAAGCTTCATTGTCCATGACATTAAAGCTGTATTCCAGCCAAAAAAACACTCCTCTGGAGATACAAGATACAAAACAGGAATCAAACTTATTAGCAAAGAGGACAGGTCTGCGGGGAGTGTTGTGCTTTGGAACTAACTTTTATATTTTCAAAGTTTCAAGAAAACAACTGTAAAACAGGAAGAGGCCTGAAGTAGAATCTCGCTGTTATTTTTGTCTGGGTCACTTTTAAATGTATCTTTTGGTAAGGTGTAAATTGTTTCCATGACAACTCTACAATGAAACCGAAGCTTCATCTGTTTGATGACATATTGCATTACGTAATATTTGGGTACAATTCTGTGAGTAAATGTGGAACAGATATTTCATAATATATTACAATAAAAGTTTTAAATATAAAATTGCAAACAAAATTCAAATGTATATCCCCACATTGCAGATAACATCCATCCATTGATCTGACTTCCAATTGCGTATTTCAGTGGGTGTAGGTTCTTCTCCAAACAGTAAGGATGTGAGCGTGTGCGTGTACCCTGCAATGGACTCGCATCGCATAAATAGTGCACCCAGGTTAGCCTCGAGGCCCCATGACCCTGACCAGAAAAAGCATCGGGAAGATGGATGCATGGACTAACTGGGACATCAAATGCTGCCTGTTGCTCTCTGGAAGTTAGGAGGCGAGCAAGAGTCACATACCTGCTGGTGAATCGGGCTGGTCATCAGAGACTTTGAGGGGCGTTAAGACGACGCGAGGAACAGCTTTGTTCACCATCATGGACATGCCATTCCTGCGCTTGTGGTGCTGTCGCAAAGCCTGTGCGGACAAACATTACGTCAGAGAATGTGCTGACTGAAGACACACATGACATAGGAACAGGGCCCTACTCAAGGCACACAATCAATACTTCAATGCATATATACTCAGGGCCCACACATAATGCTGTAAAGCTATTATAGTCGGGGCCCACTTAAAATAATGCAATTATTTCATACTCAGGACCCACACACACTGCTGCAATGCTATTATACTCAGGTCCTACGCAAAATAATGCAATGCTTTTATACTCAGGGTCCATACACACTGCTGCAATGCTATTATACTTGGGACCCACACACACTGCTGCCATGCTATTATACTCGGGGCCCACGCAAAATAATGCAATGCTATTATACTCGGGGCCCACACACACTGCTGCAATGCTATTATAGTCGGGGCCTACGCAAAATAATGCAATGCTATTATACTCGGGGTCCACACACACTGCTGCAATGCTATTATAGTCGGGGCCCACGCAAAATAATGCAATGCTATTATACTCGGGGCCCACACACACTGCTGCAATGCTTAGTCGGGGCCCACGCAAAATAATGCAATGCTATTATACTCAGGGCCCACACACACTGCTGCAATGCTATTATACTCGGGGCACACGCAAAATAATGCAATGCTTTTATACTCAGGGCCCATACACTCTGCTGCAATACTATTATCGTCGGGGCCCACACACACTGCTGCAATACTATTATACTCGGGGCCCACACACACTGCTGCAATGCTATTATATTCAAGGCCCACACACACTGCTGCGATGCTATTATACTTGGGGCCCACTCAAAATAATGCAATGCTTTTATACTCAGGGCCCACACATACTGCTGCAATGCCATTATACTCGGGGCCCACACACACTGCTGCAATGCTATTATATTCAGGGCCCACACACACTGCTGCGATGCTATTATACTCGGGGCCCACTCAAAATAATGCAATGCTTTTATACTCAGGGCCCACACACACTGCTGCAATGCCATTATACTCGGGGCCCACACACACTGCTGCAATGCTATTGTATTCAGGGCCCACACACACTGCTGCAATGCTATTATACTCGGGGCCCACTCAAAATAATGCAATGCTTTCATACTCAGGGCCCACACACACTGCTGCAATACTATTATACGCGGGGGCCCACACACACTGCTGCAATGTTATTATACTCAGGGCCCACACACACTGCTGCAATGCTATTATATTCAGGACCCACACACACTGCTCCAATACTGTTATAGTTGGGGTCCACTCAAAATAATGCAATGCTTTTATAATCAGGACCCACACACAATGCTGCAATGCTGTTATAGTTGGGGTCCACTCAAAATAATGCAATTCTTTTATACTCAGGGTCCACACACACTGCTGCAATGCTGTTATATTCTAGGCCCACACACAAAACTGCAATGTTTCTACACTTGGCTGTGTTCCTCCAAAGAGTTCATAGTTTTTGCACATTTTATAACAACAATGCATTTTGTGGTCTTCAGCACATCTAGAAAACACTGTCCATAATCCATTTTTAATATAATACATTTAATGCACCTTGCTGTAACATAGATCATAAAGTTTTAATGAGAAAAAAATACATTTAATAATGCAGAGATATTAAAACACAACAAAGCAATACATTGAGAAAAAGTATATATATATATATATATATATATATACACACACACACACACACACACACACACACACACACAGTACTGTGCAAAAGTCTTAGGCAGGCAAAGAAAATGATGTATAGATTATCCTTGTGTTGGTGTAAAACTATGATATTATTCCTGTCAAAGTGTGTCAGCGTAGCCATTTCAGAACCTCTGCTAAAATCACCCCAGTATTTGCAGCGACCGTCCAGTGCAGCCATGTATTTTTTGACT
>JAODLC010000085.1:9195873-9207805 GCA_026781145.1 Hippopotamyrus pictus | reverse complement strand
TAAGAGCTATAGTGTGTAAAAACCATAGTGTGTAAGAGCCATGGTGTGTAAGAGCCATAGTGTGTAAGAGCCATAGTAAGAGCCATGGTGTGTAAGAGCCATAGTGTGTAAGAGCCATAGTGTGTAAGAGCCATAGTAAGAGCCATGGTGTGTAAGAGCCATAGTGTGTAAGAGCTATAGTGTGTAAAAACCATAGTGTGTAAGAGCCATGGTGTGTAAGAGCCATAGTGTGTAAGAGCCATAGTGTGTAAGAGCTATAGTGTGTAAGAACCATAGTGTGTAAGAGCCATAGTGTGTAAGAGCCATAGTGTGTAAGAGCCAAGTTCTGCCCCTCTACTGTTCTTTTAAAGCAGTCGCAGCTATTCTTGAAAGCTGTATATCTCCTGGCCAGAACTACAGGGCTATGAAGACTTCATTTTAAAGCTGTCATCTGACAGATCATGCAGTGAAGAATGTTTTAATATTGGCCCAGACAACAAGTCAAGGCAGTTCCTGATAAAATGGATGGAGATTCTAAGCTATCTCATCTAACAGAATACCTTGGCTTCCACTTCTATTAGATAAAGAAATGGGGAAAGCGCCAAATGGACAACAAGAACCTTTTTGTCTCTGTGAACAAGTGAGATATTCATATAGTAGATAATGTTTTCTTTTCCGAACATGTAGTACATATCTATATGAAAACCTGAGCTGATGCTAAGTCCAATACAGCAACTCTTTTGGCCACCCAGAGAACAAGATTGGAGACGAGTATTTTCTTGGTTACTTGCTAATAACAAATTTCTATTGAATGGTGTTTAGGCCCCGTGTCGTCGTGGGGTTTCCTCCAGATACTCCGGTTTCCCCCCCACAGTCCAAAGACATGCTGAGGCTAATTGGAGTTACTAAATTGCCCATAGGTGTGCATGTGTGAGTGAATGGTGTCTGAGTGTGCCCTGCGATGGGCTGCCCCCCCCTCCTGAGTTGTTCCCTGCCCTGTGCCTGTAGCTTCCGGGATAGGCTCTGGACCCCCTGCGACCCAGTCGGATAAGCGGGTTGGACAATGGATGGATGGATGGATGGACTCGCTTTCATGGCTGGGCTGATTCATTGTTAATGTCCCATTTCCTGTTAGTTTACAGATGCTTCTTCATTCTGTACAGCTTGCTTAAGGGCATCTTCAGTGGCTCTCGGGCTTTCTAGGGCATTAATCTGTTTGTTGGAAATACTGGGACATTAGTGGTGAACAGTGTTACAGTGGGTAAACAGAGGTGAATGTAGCGACAGAAAACTCGGAAAAACATGACTGTTTCGACCCAAAGTGAATTATCAATCTTTGCTTAAAAATTTCACTGCGAAACGATGCATATGAACAAAGTCAGAAAATTACAAAAAAAAAAATCGAATTTATCAAGCCTCTCCCACACACATACATGCAAAATTATCCGCTTGGAATATCAGAATTAATTTGTAAATATGCATGCACGCCCAGTTGCCGCCCACAAATTACCATAAATGGCCAATGCAAATGAACCACATGCTCATATAATATGCAAATCCGGCTGTTCTAGGTATGAATCTGGAGACTGTAAATGAAAAATCAAGTTGAGGAATTTTGAATAGTGTGAGGTAGAGACATGAAAAAATGTTATATTTTGGGGCCTAAGCACAGGCATCAAGCACAAGCGCAGGAGAAAAAGTGAGTAGAATGGCAACACATCACCGCTGCAATAAATTCCATCAGCTCTACAAAATGCCCCGAAAAAAAACCTGATGTTGTGCCAGAGCTGTCGGGAGATAATGATGTGAATACGTGAGACTCAAAAGGAACGGTTCATAAGTTGATCAGGCCCATCGAGCTACTATAGAGTCACGTCCCGCATAACGGCATTTTGGTCTATGACAGACTGCATATACTGTATGACGGTGCTCCCGTAACATTATAATGGAGCTGAAAAATTCCTATTGCCTAGTAACATTGTAGCCATGTCATAGTGCACATCACTCATGTGTTTGTGGTGATTCTGGTGTGAACAAGCCTACCTGCCAGGTATATAAAAGTACAGCACATACAATTATGTACATTACATAGTACTTGATAAAATAATGTACAGCTATGTTACAAATTTATGTATGTACGGGGGGTCTTCGGGTTACGACACAGTTCCGTCCCTACGACAGTGACGTAACCCAAAAACACCCTTTTTTGGATCTCTTTACAATGTCTAATTTCACTTCCATCGTAATGGCTTTCCTCTTCACAAACAGAACTCTGGCGCTTTTAACAGTCCAAAATTTCAATAGGTAAGAGTACTGGGGCACACCAACTCCCTCACTCACGTGCCGCATTACTGCATATTCTTCCGCTAACTAGTTTGCTCAAGTAGTTGATAAGTACGACGCTAGCGGTGTAAGCCAAAACACTCGCGTCTCAATTTTTAGATGTTTTTATGGGAGCGAGCGTCGTAAACTTCAAACGTCGTACGTCGAGACGTCGTAACCCGATGTCCCCCTGTACTATACTGCACTTTTCATTTTATTGTTATTTTAGAGTGTATTCTTTCTACCTATAAAAATCTTTATTGCAAAACATTAGGCTATACCATCTAGGTTTGTGTAAGATCACTTCATAATCTTCGCACGACGACAAAATCACATTTCACTAAACTTATCCCTGTTGTTAAGCAACTCAGGACTGAATTTGTTACTGCTGGGATCACAAATGACTTGCACATTAACAGGATGAATCTGCTTTCGATTAACAAAAGCAGCTCCACTAGCACTGGGTTCATTTATTGGAACATGAATAAAGCTGACTGTCGTGATTACATTAGTAACACTGGATATTGTTGCAAATTTAGTTTTCGTTCGCTGGTTCACCTACAGTCAATTTCATAACGGCACCAAGCAAGGAAGTTCCTTTTGGTGGTGGCCTATTGCAGGAAAGTAAACCATAGTCAGAACCTGCACACGTACAGGTATTGCCCAACTTCAAGTGGTTGATTGCTCAAACGCTGGGCGCACATCACCACATGCCTTTAAAGAATGGTTCTTGGAAGCCTAAATCAGCTCATAAACTATTCAGCATCACAGTAAAGCAAGACAGGTTTACTGATTCCAGGGGGAAGTTCTTGTGCATACATCAGGTATGTACGTAGAGTAGAAACGTTCATTTAACGCAAAGCAAAGTGAAAGACATCACACATAGTGCAAACAGTTCTTGGAAATTGGTCCCCATAAGGTTAAAGAAATAGGTTGGTCCCCACAAGGTGAGGTATATCTGGACCAGACACGTGCACATACACACACACGCACGCACACACAGCAGAGGTGGGTTTAATAACAAACAAATTACTCATTTAATATGATACCAACTAAATTTAATCTTTGCTTATGTGTACACTCATAGTACAGCTCTCAAACCCCACACAAAACTGCCCTTTCCCCTTATACCTATGTTTGTATGCACCAGAGCAGCAGCCCAAGAAAACAATCACAAAGTAGATGTGCTGGTTATTTCATGGCTATTGCTGTATAATGCAGCATAAACTCACTAGTGTGTGGCAAGTGAAACAGGCTTTTATGACTTCAGTTGTAACAATATGAGGTGTTGGCCTGCCCTGGGGCGGGATAAAGGAGCAGGGGAGCAGCGTTTAAATTAACACAGAGGTGTATTAAATAAACAGCACAAAATGAAGACAAAATGCCTCCCAAATAGTGTAGAATTGAGGTGGAAAAAAACGAGAGCAACTAACTAACTAAAAATCACTGATACACAGCCATGCAAATGCCAGAGAAGCTGAAGACATAGTTAAGACTGCTAAGCTACCTGCTACCTGCTTAGCTACCTGCTTAGCTGCCTGCTGCTACCTGCTTAGCTACCTGCTGCTACCTGCTTCTCTACCTGCTACCTGCTTAGCTACCTGCTTAGCTACCTGCTGCCTGCTGCTACCTGCTTAGCTACCTGCTGCTACCTGCTTCTCTACCTGCTTAGCTACCTGCTACCTGCTTAGCTACCTGCTGCTACATGCTTCTCTACTTGCTGCTACCTGCTTAGCTACCTGCTACCTGCTGCTACCTGCTGCTACCTGCTTAGCTACCTGCATCTCTACCTGCTACCTGCTTAGCTACCTGCTGCTACCTGTTTAGCTACCTGCTACTACCTGCTTCTCTACCTGCTGCTACCTGCTTAGCTACCTGCTGCTACCTGCTTAGCTACCTGCTGCTACCTGCTTCTCTACTTGCTGCTACCTGCTACCACCTGCTTAGCTACCTGCTTAGCTACCTGCTGCCTGTTGCTACCTGCTGCTACCTGCTTAGCTACCTGCTGCTATCTGCTTAGCTACCTGCAGCTACCTGCTTAGCTACCTGCTACTACCTGCTTAGCTACCTGTTAGATTCTTTCACAGTCACACACAAAACTGACCCTAGTTACCCTATCAAGGTATTTAAACTAATGTGGACAATTTGGTTTTTATTGCCCATGTTACCGTATCGCTCAGGGCTGGTTATCACTCACCCTGGTAAAATAAGTGATTAGCCAGACCAAGCCCAGGGCTATTACTCTATCTTCTGACAGCAGAACTAAACCTGTTCTTGAAGGACATGATGTCCTTCTTGATGTACATCACTTTTACCCCATGTAAAAAGCGAAATACAAAATGTTGATAAAATTGATGGCACACTAAATGTATTACCTTATCTCAATATGTATGTATATACTATAATATCCAAAAGCTGAAGCTACTTAGTAAATGAAATGAAAAGGCTACTTATTTTCCATTATTATATTTTTGCAAATAATGAGTTCCTCATGACCAGGACATGTGGCTGGATGGATTTGGATAATGAAGACTGGGCAGCAATGCAGCAGGAAATGAATACTTATATAAAGCACAATTAACACAGAATGCCTGAAAACAGGTCTGGCATGGTTATTTGCTTAGATGCTCAGAAATTACAAGCAGACTATTCCCAAGCAATGCTAATTAACAATGCCAAGAATGCCTAAATTATGTAAACACCATCTGAAAATTTCATATCCATCAGGTTGTAATATGAAAACGTCATTTTACTGCCTTTAATGTCCTTTTATTCTACATGCTTTTATTCACAGCGCTTCCTTTAAATGTCCTTTAATTCACTCTTCTTACATTAATGGTATCTGCAGTCAGTGATGTATTACTCACTTTGAGGAACATTGTAATGCAGGAGATTAAACCCAGTGCAGACAAACACAAGGTAAAAGGCCACTATAGACAACTCAGTTGTTTTAAATGGAACAATACAGATCTAGTCTATATTTCCAACATCTAAACAGTTAAATATTTGCACAGCCTCTGACCAATAAATTGCATGGTGCCTATATGAAATATCAGTATTCATTTATTAATCGTCTCTATGGGCAGTGTGCTTTTACTCACAGAGCTGTAAATGTGTGACCTCTGGCGCGTGCATTTTGTAGGAAATGTTACTTCTAGCACACCCATCACGGTGGGCTATAGTTAAGTAGGACAATAAAGAATTAGGTGTGATATTATGATGTATTACCTTAATTAACCGCACTTCAATTCATCATCGTTAAACTTCAGAAATCTATTCTAGGCATTTTAATGGCCTTCTATAAAGTCTGGCACACACAGAAGTAACAGCATGGGCAAACTGAATGCCTAAGTTCAGTACTGAATTAGAGGAAGGAGATACTATGCAACACAATAAATTGTACGCCTTGTGGAGCGAAAAAAAAAAGGAAAAGAAGAAGGTACAAATTAATAAACCATAACAAATCATATGTACAAGCAACCCACTTTGCAACTGAGAATCCATGGAACGAAAAAGGGGCTTTAGACAATCTACTGATACGAAGAACTACAGAGGATTAGAGCCTGACATTAGTGCTACACATATTAGTGATACACAGATAAAAATGAAAAAGTTATCTGATGGATAGAGGCACTGAAGTCAGTATCTGTAGAGAAAAATGAATCAGATAATATTTCTTTATCAGAAAGATGGTTTCTCAGGTACACTAAGCAGTCCATTAAGCCAGTGTCTCTCAACCTCGTCATTGGGGAACCCCAGATAGGTCATATTTTTGCTCCCTCCCAGCTCCCAACACAGCTGAACCAAACAATCAAGTAATGAAGGACACCTAATACCTGCAACATTTGTATTGGGAGCTGGGATTGAGACACACTGTGTTAAACCGTGTAGGGGATGCTACCATCCATCCATCCATCCATCCATTTCCCAAGCCGCTTATCCTACTGGGCCGCGGGGGGGGATGCTACCAATGTACCATTAACTGCAGATCCAGAATCAGTGGGAGCCGGCATGTACAGGTCTGGAGGTAGGGTATGTCCTATATAGGATGCACTACAGGGTACACATTGACTAATAACAAGTGATTCGGAGACTTTAGTCCATCTAAATTGATAGGCTGTGGACCATAGAAGGATAGCAGAACATCTAGATCAGGGGTGGCCAATCTTATCCGCAAAGGGCCGGCGTGTGTGCGGGTTTTCGCTGCAGCTCCCTAATTAGATCACTAATTAGAGGGCTGATTGGCTGAAGAGTCCTCACACCTGGGTCTGAACAGCTGACCTACAGGTTATCCCGAAAACCTGCACACGCGCCGGCCCTTTAAGGATAAGATCGGCCACCTCTGATCTGGAGCAAAATGAAACAAGTAAGCAGAGACAGACACACATCAGGCCAGTCAAAAATCCATAAGCTACGAGTGAGAGGCTCTGGGCCCACCCACCGAGCCAGACAGCCGCCTTAATGGCTAATTAAGGAATACTGGAAAATATAGTGCGGTCGTACTATTGGACTGCACAACATTTTGAAAAGTTCAATAACATTTACATTGACTTATTGATAGATGTGGGATGATAACATTTAGCATTACTATGAAGTATATTGAACCACACTTTTGTATAATGCATTATTTCTGGGTAAATCTGATACAAGCAACATTCTTAATATCCCACTACTATTTATTATAAGGCCAATGGGAATGACTTATCTCTGTCGTATAGTTAATGTGTAAAATTAAACTACATTTGGAGAGAGACTCAAAGTCAGTCAGTGTAATAAATTTGTGCCAGTTTTTTTCTTTCATTTTTTTCCCTTGAGCTGCCAAAGTTCACTGTTCACCTCCTGTTACTTAAAGATCAAGACAGTCTAAGCCCTCAATATCTCCATCCATATCTCCATCCATATCTCCATCCATATCTCCATCCATTTCCTGTGGCAGAATCATAAACACTGCGATGTACAACCATTTGATGGTATTCACTGGCAGCTGGCTGAAATTGTTCCTCTTCCTCTTTGGCTGACACATTGAGCTGTTATTTTGGCCCTTCCTGGTAGCTTTAACGAGTCTGGCCGTTCTCCTCCGACCTCTCTCATTAACAAGGTGTTTTTGGCAACGGAACTTCCCCCGACTGGGTTTTTTTCTGCGTTTATTTCACCAGTCTTTGTAAACTCTAGACACTGCAGTACATGACAATCCCCAAAGGGTGTCTGTTTCCGGGCCGGCAGAACACACCAGAACCAGCACATATCACTTTTGAAATGAAGAGTTTGATTCTTAGCCATTCTAAAGCTTAGCTGCAGAATAACGGACTCGCTTTACTGTGTCTGCAGGTTGTATGGGTTCAGGTGCATCAAAACGACTGGGACTGGCTTTTTGTAGGAGCAGTCTGTGTTAATCAGCAGGTGTACCTAATAAAATGCTCACTGAGCGTAAATTACTATGAAAAAGTCAATAAGCAATAAACAAAATTAAAGCGAGAAATGTGATATTATTGTGATATTACTACAATCATAAATGTAGAATTTTATTAGCGGTGCTCAGTAACTGCGCCCAGGAAATGGAAGAAAAACAGCATGAGATTTCACTGCAGATTCTCTGTGCCTGAATGCTGGCTCTGCCAACTGACTGCTTGGGATCATTTTCTAAAAATAAAAAATAACAGTTATTCATAAATTATAGAGCAAGCGAGGCACAAATAGTCTTCATTGCACATCTCCGTAAATTTGCTACGTCAAATAACCCTGCATATTGACAACACCGTTAATCAAAATAAAACAGGTGAACATATCTGGTGGAACATGCTCTGTAATGAGCTGTTTACTTTATCAGTGGTCGTCAGTGCACCTTCATCAAATGCAAGTGTTAAACACATCATCTCTGCCCCACCCTATCTAACACAATGTAGTGGAAGATAACAGCTCATGTTGTCTAGATACAATCTTCCTCTTTCATGCCAAAGCTCAATATTTTCATTGTATAGGACAGAAACAATGTTACTCGTTGATCAAATGAAAGCATATTAGACCAGATATTGTATCAAATTTAGTTAAAACTTGCTTATAACCTTTCTTTTCCTTAACTTTAACCACCGCCAACTTGACTGTTCCTAAAACAGAAAGGAAAAAATAATTCTGTCGAAATGCTCAGGAAAGGCCTGACCTCTCACAGTCTCTTCATGAAACATTGCAAACGGTCGAAATAATTTTAGTGAAACAACGATTTTATTATTACTGCACGAGTGCCAAAAACCATACACTGACTAGTGTTGCATTGTGCACTCTGTATAGTATGTTAACTGCTGTGTAAGCCAATGGTTACATTTTACAGTACTGGCAAGTCTTTCTTGCTTATCGATCCAACAACACCCAAGAGCCTCTCCTAAAGAGATAAGCAGGTCTTTATGTCTATGTGTCTTTTACCCCATACATAAAATGAGTAGTTATCGTAATCATTGTTACAGAATGACTGAGTAATACATTAAAGACGCTACATTTATAAACAGGTTACATTTATTTGCTTTAAATTTATTTTTACCAACGTTATTATAAATGGTTATAATTATGATTAGGCTATATGTCTTTATAATTGAATCAATAAATATATAATGAACTATCTATATAGTTCCCTATACTGCCGAAAGAAAAAGAAAAAAAAAATAATCAAAGGATTATAAAATGAGAATAATTTAGAGTAGGAAAGAGATGAACACAAGGAACCCCATACGGCATGAGGAGAACAAGCACACTGCACAAACACAGCGTGGGGGTGAAAATGGGCCCCCCACCCCTGGAGGTGTAAGTAAGTCAGCATCACTACCTATTAAGCCACCAGACTGAAATGAAAAGCATGGAAATCCAAAGGGTTCATATAAATGTACATTTTTCTATTCAATGTATTTCAAAACATTCATTGATGTAAACTGTATTTGAATGAAATAATTCGTATATGTATACAGTGGTCTGTTCACAGTAATTAAAAAATGAACGTGAATAATCAATGCTATTCATTTACAACAAAAAACCTCAAAAGCTCAAAATGTCATAGTTTCACTCAATAAGGCTATCTCCCTTCTCCCTCACAACCGAGATATATACTTTCAAAAGTTGCAAAGTATTTGCCAGAGGAACAACAGAGTAGACTATGACTTTACATTTATTAAGCACAGAATTTAGAGCTCAGAATAATTTCCTGCCAGTTTATGTTGTCCAGTGGTCAAATAGAAAGACATATAAGTATCTGTCTGACCGCCCTTCACACACATTCACCCTGCACACACTCTCCCTGCCTCCCCAGCCAATCATAGATCAGCTTTCCTGCCTCCCCAGCCAATCAGAGATCAGCTTTCCTGCCTCCACAGCCAATCAAAGATCAGCTTTCCCACCTTCTCAGCCAGAGATCAGCTTCCCCGCCATCTCAGCCAATCAGAGATCAGCCTCCCCGCCTTCTCAGCCAATCAGAGATCAGCTTCACTTTGCTCTTTAACATTTCCAAATAAAAATTATTCTGCTCTAATGATCCACAAATTATACTAGTATTATATACACAAATTGTACTAGTATTAGCGACCACATTTATCGTGATATCTAACATTGTGCTGGAATTTGATGAAAAAGGCACCTGCAATAGTGATATCATGGTGAAATTTAAAGAATTAAATAATTTAAATGATCATTCTTTCATGTAATACGCAGATGCTTCTAAGAAAGCTGTATTATATGTACAGTGAGGACGTACAGATAGATGGTCATAGCAGCTGGGGAAGCAGTTTGTATCTGTTGTCTTGTAGTTGTCTTTATAAATGCAATTCCTATGCTGACATTTCCCGAAACGTCAAACTTATTATGTTATGCTGATATTAGACAGGCATACAGCTGATGAACGATAAACAGACAGGCATTTATACACATGCACACATACACATGTCGGGTAAACTAAATTTCCTTCTGGATAAAGTATCTCATCCATCCATCCATCCATCCATCTACTGTATCTATCTAAACATATCCTAGTGGGGACCGCTCATTCCTTGTGTATTCTATAGGAAAAATGCTAATGCTAATTATGACAACCTTAACCCCTAACCAGCCCTAACCATAACCATAAGTAACAAAAAAAAAAAAAAACAAGAGTTTTTGCATTTTTAGTTTTTTCATTGCAGTCACCGATTTTTATAAAATAGAGTTTTCCCTTATGGGGACCAGGAAACCGGTACCACATAAGGGAAAAAAAACAGATATTTATCACGTTATGGGGACACTGTGACCCCATTAGGATAGGTATATCCACTCACAAACACACAAGTTGGTCTTTCTATCTAAATGGGGACCGTCCATTCATTTCTATGGGAAAATCCCTAATTCAAATCATGACACCCTTAACCCCTACCCATCCCTTACCTTAACCATAAGTAACCAACCCAAATACAAGACTTTTAGCATTTTCACTTTTTTGATTGCATTCACAGATTTTTATACACACACACACTATAAAACCTGATTAAGTTATTACCCATACATTTCTTGTATTACATACCATTGGGGCTACAAAATATTGAAAATTGATGTATTTGTATTAATCAGATAGTACTTGGAGAAGGACTGGCTGTGATTTTCTCACTTGGCAGACACTGTTGAGAGCCGATAGCTTTGTTTCGAAAATGCATGTCGAACATGCTGGTCAGCAAAAGAAGAAGAGCAGTCCCCTACCTGTCTCAAAGCTTTTTTGGTATACTGTTGCGTGGAAGACACTGACTTGCTCTGTAGTGCAGGAGTGGTGCAATGTGAGTCCGCAGATCCCCCCTCTGGCACCTTCATGTCTCTCACTGCAATGGCACCAGCACACAGAGATTTCTGGCAGAGCTTATGGAATAACAGGGCTCTCGTTAACAACACGTAAGTGCTTGAGAAGGCAATCAGTTACGGCTTGAAAATTGAATAAAGAACAAAATTAAAAGATGAGAACAAATGGACCTGCATTAGTTTTTAGATTCAGATTGGAGCCTGTGATTATTAACATCTCACAAAAGATGCCCTCTTTCATGTAATAAGCTGGCTTCATTAGTGGGTTGTGTCAAACAGGAAATTCATAGGCTTAACCTTTTTCCTGCTATTTCACAGCACTCCTTGACAAAGAAAGAAAAATCCCTCTACAGCAATGTGCTAATTTCTAATTTCAGCGTTGTTCTAATCACTAATTAAATCCTTTAGAAAATCCCAGAAAAAACAACATTCTGACACCCAGCTCAAAGGTTTTCATAACCGAGTTAATTTAATATTAAAAAAAGTATAATATATTATATATAGTAATTTAAATATTTATCACACACACATACAGAAACATAGGTTTGGAATTATATCTTTGTGGGGACTCTCCATATATTTCTATGGGGAAAACTCTAATCCCAACATGACAAATTTAACCATAACCCAGCCCTCACCTTAACCATTATTAACCAAACAAAATATTTTTACTTTTTAATTGCATTCACAGATCTTTCGGGACCTGAAAAATGCTCCCCACAATGTAAAAATAACAGGTTTTTATTACGTTGTGGGGAACATTTGGTCCCCACAATGTAATATAAACCTAATCCACACACACACACACACACACACACACACACACACACACACA
>JAODLC010000085.1:9184043-9195773 GCA_026781145.1 Hippopotamyrus pictus | reverse complement strand
GTCTGGCAGGGAGCTGGGAGGGAGCAAAAATGTGGACTGTCTGGCAGGGAGCTGGGAGGGAGCAAAAATGTGGACTGCCTGTGGGTCCCTCAGGACCGGGTTCGGAAACACTGCCGTATTTGTAATTGAAACACAAAACACACTGAAATTATAAATTATTGAGACACAACTGTCCGTCTGGGGAAGGTGGACACAGCTGCCAGTGGGAGCCTGGTGCTTTGACCTAGTTGCAATGGTTGTTGCGAGCAGAAAAGAGAGGATCAGAATAAAGCAATGAGAGAAGGTGAGGATATGGAGACCAGCCCTGCGGCACGGAGGAGACTTGTTTACGGCAGAGATATGGGTGGGTCAACCACAGGTAAAGAGATTCTTGGAAATAGGCTACATAGTACGTCGCACAAATCAGGGAGCAAATCTGATATCATATATAGCCACAGGGAGTATGGTGCTGAATACAGTGCTCAGTGTAAACCTCGAGGGAGTTTGCAACATTTAATATGGTAAAGTATACAAAAATATAATAAAAACTGTCTACCGACATGTTTGATTTCCCTGAAGACATTGAGATGAGTTTCCTTAGTAAATCGTGAGAAGAAACATTTTATGGAATCCGATGGTATAATTCGGCACAGAGGGGCACTGCTATTGAAAAGACTAACACTTTACAAAGACTTGCAATGGCCTGGATCAAAAGGGGCTAGTAACATAAAAGTGTGTGCTTTCTGGTGGCAGACTAACCATGAGAGACTACACGCCTGGCAAACAGAAACCCTTCCCTAGTCAGTTTCAATCTTGAAAATGCCTCTA
This sequence comes from Hippopotamyrus pictus, assembly GCA_026781145.1. Lineage (NCBI taxonomy): Eukaryota > Metazoa > Chordata > Actinopteri > Osteoglossiformes > Mormyridae > Hippopotamyrus > Hippopotamyrus pictus. The sequence continues at coordinate 9,194,966 of JAODLC010000085.1, read as the reverse complement.
GTTGAAATGAATTGTAATTCTGGACAGCTTGAAAAATCAATGTTACAAGTTCTGGCATAGAAACAGTACATTACAACAGCAAGTCACTGAGAATCCTAAACCAGGGACTACAAGCTAACTTTCCCCTTCTCTGGACTGCACTCCTAACACTGAAACTAAAACTCATTTTTTATTTACTGCACATTCCTGTTCATTCAATCCTGTGCCCATTTGCACAATCCTGCTCTACCAAATCAGGTATTGACCTATACTTCTTTTGTCTAACATGTCATACACATTTACATTCTATGTATTATTATTTTTCTTTTGCGGAAAGACCGATGAGAACAATATTTCATTTCAACGTAGGACCCATGCATCACATAGCTCAAGATAACCAGAGATACTCTGACAGTTTAAAGTCCACAAAATTTTGTGACAGATAAGCGTGTTAATGAGTCTAACATAAAAATACCGAACAGTGGTGACTGGACAGACACCAAAGAGGAAATTCCTCCGCTTCTCTTGAGACAAACTTCAGACGGAAGCAAAGCTCGCTTATAGATGGAAGAAATAAATAGCGCGCTACCTTAGAAAGGCGGAATGCATCATGAAGGTATCCAGTCACCTTGGGCAAACATTTCTCTCTCTCCTCCTTTCTGGCAAATGGTTATAGGACCTCAGAACACTCAGACCACAAGATTCTGGGAGAATTTTAGCTGCAAGCAATTAGGCTGCAAAACAGCCCTGACACTATTCTCTCTGGGCTCTACCTCCAATGCACACATTCATGCCAAGTGTTTGTTTGTCTAAGGTTGGTGTTATTTTTCTTATTTATTATTTATTGTTATTTATCATTGGCTGCAGTACTTATTGTCTTGTGTTTATTGTCTTGTATTTATTTGGCACTACACTCTGCTGGAAGTTACATACGTGGATTTTATTGTATTGACTATACATGTCACTGAGTACAGATGAATTCAAAAAAAAACTGGATAGATGACAGGACAGTGTAATTTTTCTTTCAAATTTTACAGGAAAAATAAGGCATCTGTCTCCTAGCTGAAGGTTAAAAGATGTAAAAACAAATTTTTTATTTTTTTTTTTAAGTGAGGACATAACTCAATTGAAATGCTGTAACATTACCAGAAGCAAGCAGTTTACCCAAGATAGTCCGAATCACTTGCAGGTATTCTGTAAAGAGGAAAGCAACAAAATTCATTTCTCCAAGGTGTGCGCAGAATTGATGAAGACTTTGCAGCTGAAGTAGATGCCACCAGTCTCTAAATATACTAAAAACAGGGAACGGTGGATCAATTTGTTCGGGGAAAAAAAGCTTTATGTATTGTTAGGCTTTATGTATTGTTTGTGTAATCAAATTCTCATTATTGATTAAATGCCATGCTATTGCAGGGCACAGATAATCACACATAATAAGCAACGTTGGTCGCCAGTTCCCCTAACCAGTGGTTTTTGGACTGCAGGAGGAGACTGGATTAAACACAAGGACATGGACGCTTTAGACATACTCAGGGCCGGGGGCAAGCCCACGGGCTTGCAGGTGTGAGGCTACGGTGCAAACTAGTGTCACACCAATAAACAGTGTGTTACAGTGTGGTTCTGCCTGAAAAGGGCATTTTGTGTTACGGCCAAGTACACACATAAAAGGTAATGGTAACATTGTAACGAAGTAACGAAAGGTGAACAAAAAAAAAAAAAAACCCGCACTATGAGAAAATTTATGAGTATACTGCTAGTATAATTTAATCAATAGGACCTGTGCATACTAAAAGTCACAGTAATAGTAACAGTAATAATACGTGTTAATATTAAAAATTTTAAAAAGTAGATACACACATACAGTATTTTTATGTCGGTGTAGAGTTGTATTATGTCTGTCAAGGTGCATCACGTAGCTAAGCCATTTGAAAAACCTCCATGTATTTGTTGAATCAAATGCTAGCATTCTTTTCAATCTGATACCAAGTAATATGAAAGTCAATTCACCCCTCCCCCCATAAAAATCTAAACATTTAATCCACCAAATCTGAACAAATAAACAACACGAAAAAATCATACAAATAAAGTTATTTTAGCATGAGAATTGATTCTCAAAATGAAAATGATCGCATCAAAAGAATCAATATTTTAGTATGGATCCAAACAGCCTTACTACAGATATATGACCATATTATGTAGTGAATAACACATGATTTAGTCCATAATGATTATGCTGTATTCATGCTTTTTTCTGAACAAATACACACTAAAATAGGCTGAAATATTTTCTTTGACAGCCTAAGACTGTTGCACAATGGAGTATTTTTTATAGTAAAAACATACTGAAGTACTCAAGGTTTCTAGCAAAAAAAAGAAAATTAGGTTACTGACTTTAGAAGTTATTCTTGTAAATGAAGTCATCATGTCCAAGGCTTCACCTTTTCTATGTAATGTTTATATCTGAACTCAATAGATTTCAAAACCTGTTTTTACCATCTGGCACTGTTCACTGGCCTTGATTCTTTAAAATAAAAGAACGTGTCAGTTTTTTAACATATGAAGATAAACTTTTAACTGATGCATTTACTCTGCTACAATATACAATGCTTACAGTATATTCTGGTTTTAACTCCAAATAAAAAGAGTGTTTGAATATATCTACATAAATTGTAAATAGTAAAATAGCAAAAGGAAAACATTTAATCAAAACTTTTCAGTTAGGGTGCAGTGGTGTGCGTGTGTATGTGTATGTGTGTGTGTGTGTGTGTGTGTGTGTGTGTGTGTGTGTGTGTGTGGTGTTTATACACTCTCCCTGTACCACATGGGTTTCCTTGAGCTATCCAAAGACACACAGTTATACAGTAGATGCATTGGTCACTCTCAATTCCCCAAAGAGTCTGACTGAGGATTTACCCTGCCATGGATCTGCATCTTCGTCAGGCTGTACCTGCACCCCCCCCCCCACAGCCCTGTATAAGTCATTACAAGAAGGAGGGGGGAATGATGGATGGTTTTATAAAAATTACTCTGCATCTTTAAACTGTATCCTTAGATTACATATGCATAAACATTTGTCTTCAATTGCAATCAGTGGAGAAAAAAATGAATTTCACTATTAATTGTTAAGATACTATTATGGCAGCAAACGCTTTCGGAATTAAATATCTCGATCATTAAATTAATCATGAATTCAATGATGCAATACTCCTTTCCTGATGTTGGGGGGGGGGGTGCTTTTTAGTGCAACACAAGGCTTCTGAAGTACAGTGGGCAGGGTTATGGAAAGTGGATCATTTCAGCTGTCAGAACCGCTGCTCAGCACTTTTGAATTTATTCATTTTGGTTTTGTTAGATTGTACCTTTATATTCAAAGCTCTCATTGAATCAATGACAAAATTACTCCTCACAAAGCATGCCACTGGATGCAGAGTTTTCCTGGAATCTAGCCTGAGACAGAATGATGGCGTCTCTAATATTGAGTTTAAGCTGATAGGCTCATATGCACACAGATCACCGACGAGGGCTCTTCACAGCTTGAGAACAAACTGCAGGAGACCTTATAATGATTATTGCGACTCCGAGTGTGCGGAACATGCCTGCGTATTATCTGATCAATAATATCTGCTTAGCCATCTTCAAATAAAACTCTTAATCTTCTAAGAGAGAGGGGAAAAAAACAGCAGCAGTCTTAACAGAATAAAAGCACATTTACCTTGTTTCTTTAAGTCCTTCTTTCTGAATAACTTCTAATATCTGCTTTGCAGTCATCGGCGTGTTTGAGTGCTTCTCTAAAGCCTATGAAAGAAAATATTAAGGAATCATTTATATTTATGAACAATTTAACCTAATTACCGCCAGCACCGCCAAATATACTGCAGCAGGAGCGAAATGTTCTTCAGCACAATAAGAAGCCTGAAATACTACAGATTCGTTCTTTGCCATTTTCGAAACGATATCATTTTTATCTAACACACTTTGTTCCAGTGACACGACCACTGCTCTTATGTTTTATAAACAACTAGTCATTTTGCGTAATTACCGAGTGTTAAAATAATTGCTTCATAATATAATATTGCATATTGCATTTTTTCCTCCATTTTAATCACAATTTTTATGTGTACTGTAAAATAATTACCACTGATGAAAAATAAACTATCTGAGATTACGCTCTGTATTAGCGATACATTATCTGGTGACATCGCTCCTGTCTCTGACAAAATTAAGCTTGTTTTTAGCAGTTATATTTGTAACATGTTGGGTTCTTCTGAAGGGTAAACAGATCTATGGGCTACGATAATTGGAGGGTGGAACTTTGACTGAATCGTCAAAACCAGTATCATGATCAATCATAAAATCAATGTTTTTTTAGTGACAGACATTAAACTAAATACTTTAGCGACGGTTTTTAACCAGTTAGCTAACTTGGGTAAAAAGAAGTAGAAGAAGAACAAACTTTACATTCCATTTTATATTGCAGCGGTAAACAACACAAGGTCCATAGATGGGTTGGCTACGCTGTCGACTAAACAGACGGCGACTGATCTTTTTAAAGTTGTTAATTAATATTCTAAAAAATATATCGATCATGATCTCTACCATAGGCCGGAAATATAATGAAAGACGTGATATGATATTTTGGCCATATCACCCTAACCCTAACCCCACACGCTCCTGCACTGGACCGAAAACCCACGAGAGATGCACCCTGCCTAAATTCCACAACATAATTCGTTAAGTGTCCTCCTGCTTATTTTATCCACTTTGGCAAACTTTTCCCACTCCGCTTAACAGGAAATGCATTCGTTTGAGGTTAACAATATGTCAGCAAAACAGATTTATCTGTTTCCGCTTTACTGCAAAGTTGTTTGAAACTTGAGTGTGAAGTCTGAGTGTGAAATTTAGTGATTACATTTCATATAAATTACTGCCCGATGTTGCATTTCCTGGCATTTAAAATAATGTAGTGTAGTGCAGTGTAGCCTCTGACAAACGGGAAACAGACTGTTCTTATGCAAAGTGGCTTGTGTGCGGTCTACTTAAGAGGTGAAGATCTAATATGAGGTCATGTTGACTATCAGACACTACTACAATGCTTCCACAGTAACTCACCTGGAGATGGATTACGGTTACTGTAGAAAGCCAAGTTTATAAGACCATTTCCCCTGGAGAGAGACTCCTTTGTTTAACAATCATTGATTATGTACATCACGTCTATGATACATCTTGTACTTTCTGTTACAGCATCCTACTTTAAGGTCGATAAATTAAAATATGCTTGTGCCATATGTTACACACCCACGTTTAAGTCCTTGGGATATTTGCTCTACTGGTTCAAGTATAAGAGCTAAACAGAGACACACAGACACTTAATTTTGCGTAGTTTGTGTAAGTCCATTATTTTATGTAACATGAGTCAACTTTCTGTTAAGAGGTAGGATGACTTGCCTGATAAATAGTAAATATAAGATTACTAAAGATTACTAAAACAGCTTTTCTGACTAATCACCATCCATAAGCTGTTTGAGTCATCTCTGCCTGGTCATTTCTTTAATCAAACCTCTAGTTTTACTGGTAGCAGAGACAGTGGTATTTTAGTTTAGTTTAGTCCAGTCTCCGTCTGTCTGTCTGTCTGTCTGTCTCTCAGTTCATTCTGCTTCTAACAGGACTCCCCGATTTTATCCTAACCATTGGAATAAATGTTCAAAGTGTCTCTGTCCTTCTGTAAACCCATGAAGCTGCACTATTATTCTTGCAATAATGAGTTTCATTCATCTTGTGAAATAAAGAGACATTTTGGGCATACATTTACATCTGTAACTGTCACGCTGTTAGGGGAAATGATTTCGGACGGCTTCCGTCTGAACGTCATTTTAATAATATCTCATCATCAAAATTAACTAGCACATCAACTCAAAATAAGAAAATAAGGAATCAGCATAGAGAATTTGCCACCTCTCTAAGCACTCCAGTGAATATTCTGGTCGCTGAAAAATGAAAACTGTCAAAAAAACAAAAAAGAACGTTCCCCGGTTGGTATTAATTAAAGCTGGACTCTCAATAACTAGAACAAAAATAGTGCTCAACTCAATTTTGTCATTATTTTTTCTATCATTATTTCACTTAGCCTAAAAAACCAGAAGTAAACAAGAGTATTCTTTATGTCACATTTAAGTTACTCTATAATTAACAAAATATGTTATATAAAAGGAGGCGTTACGGATCGATATAATACCGATGTGATATCGCCCAGCCCTATACGAAAGTAATTAATGATTATTGGATAAGATCCATGTTTGTTGCCAGATTTTATAACAATCAGCAGTAGACGTGATACCTCTTCAGTGGGACCCCCATATCTGGGGTATTGGTAACCATGGTTTCTGTGATCCGCAGTTTATCGCAGTCTGAAAAAAGACGTTCAAAAATAAACGGTTCATAAGTTTCAAACTGCAAGCCAAGTGAGTACAGCCTGTAACAAGGAGAGATGTGGCAGCCCAGTAATACCCAGTACATGACTGATTTCCCATTTGTCCCTTCCAGTCCACGTTACTGCTGATCGCATTCGTTGCCATGTTATCGCACCGTATGTGTTATAAAGATGTATGACAAGCATGGTTTTCATTGTCGTCATCGCTTGATACATGATAACATTTCATTGCTCTATCGTCTTTTGAGAATTAGGCTAAGACGTGAGAATCCCTTTCGTTTGACAGTAATGTACAATGCGCTTTATCGTTCCTATATTTTTATGTGGGAAATGCCTTACTGTACGTAATTTATCAACCTTCACCTTGTGTATGTGCACAAAAATCATGTTATATATGAGATCTATGGAGGGCTCACTATTATCTGTGGTTTTACAATGCATCAGTAGTAGATACGGGGACACTACTGTACTGGAAATGTTACATCCACACATACTTAACACATTATCACTTCCTCTAGTTACACCGTACTATTTGTTACATGCTATAAAACACCGGCTCATTTACTAGAATTCATATCTACAGAAGCATTTAAAAAACCACTGTCTGTATTTAGAAAACTCATGTTAAATTCATTACAGAGACATTATCTTTGGAATCTGTTCTTTTATATATTATTACAGCTCTAATTAAGGCCATACTCAAAAAGCCATTTTTGGATCTAATTGATCCATTTCGTTACAGCCTGATTCTTTCATTTTTTTTTTGTGCAATTTTCCATTTATTTGCTGCCTAGCAACTGTTTTCTTATAATGCAATGCAATGTATATAACATGTAGTCAGAGGTGGAAATTTCAGGTCTAGAAAGTACAAATCCAGAGCGTGATTTAGTTTCAACCAACCAGCTGAGTATAGAGTCACAGTCACAGAGTACTCAGCTGGTTGGTTGAAACAAAATCCTGGTCTGGATTTGTACTTTCTGGACCTGAAATTTCCACCTCTGCATGTAGTATGAGCTCAGACAAGAGCAGGGCACTGATACAGCACTTGTCAGTGTAATAAATGACTCCCCTCTCACTGTCTGTGATAATGCCTCTATGTTTCTGCATCTGGATTTAAGTGCTGCTTTTGACACCATCAAACTGCATTTGCTCTTGGACAAACCAGAAGCTCTTTTTTTGCCTGAACAGACACTGGCTGCCTTAAGTTCGGGTCACATCTGCCTGTTAACAGCGTATTTGAGCATCGTGTGAATCCTGTGTTCCTCTATGTATTTCCACAGGGCCTGCTACCCTTCTTCCTATATTTACAGCCCTTTTCAGTTTTGCTTGCAGGCATGCTGCTGATTAACAATAGTATGCTAACGACCCACGACTCCATGTACATGAGAAAACAAATGTAAAATTTCAACCGTTCAATTATTAAATGAGTACAATATTGTGGAAAAAGTCTTAGGCGATGTCTCAAGCTATTTAACTGTGTAATAAGTATATATTTGCGCAGAAAAAAAAATACAATTCAACATCAGAATAGATGCAAATGTACAGTAAAACACACACAAAAAGAAAGAAATTTCTCCTGTTCTCCAAAAAGTCACTAATATCTTGTCGGATCTCTGCTTCCATTCCCAAAACTCTCCTCCGGGGCATCTCAGCCATTTCGTGTATCCATTTAATTTCACCACCAGTTTACTTAAGTAATTAATTACAAATAATTACATAATAAAATAATTTGATGAGGTATTGATTAGCCAAACATTGCACGCTAAAGGCTGAGTCAACAAATACATGGGTATATTGGATGGTTGGGGTGACTTTAGGAGAGGTTTTGACACAGCTAACACGCTTTTACACCAACATACAGATCATTTTATATAGATTTTCTTTGCCTGAGACTTTTGCACAGTACAGTATATGTAAGAAATTTCTGTATCAATATGATGCCTCAAAATCACAATTTACATTTCCTTGATGGTTAACTACTACATTACTGTATACAGCAGTGTCTTTATTTCATTTTTGGAATACAGCCAAGATCACCAAAAAGCAGCTAATAAAATGGAGGAAATCTAGTTGTTTGGACGATTTATTACCTAGATTAATGTGACATAATATTAGGCTGCAGTGATGCTTCCCAAACAGTTCCAGGGATGGACTGATGTGTTGACATGAACCAGCGCGCTACCAAAACTGCCCGCGTCTGTATTATCAGTCCCCTACCACAAAAAGCTGGGCTTCCAAACAATTGTGCATCTGTCGCTACCCATCATACACGAGGAGCCATTTTATAGGCCATTTACAACCACACATGTCATTTTTAACTTTTACGGCCCCTATTATCCAGGAGTACTACTTGATTGCCTTCTTTGAAACGGCCGTGGAAGAAATTTTTCAATTTTTCACAGTAACGGCATGTTGACTTTTTAGCTCTCAGTCTGGGGGGAAAGAAGTCGCCGTAAATTACTATACTATCATTTGTACTTCACTGTAGACTGCTTTGTCACCATTTACTTTTAGAATTGTAAAATTAAACCACACTCATTTCTGCCAATAACAGCCCCAGCAGAATATCTGAACATTCTTAAAGGCGCAATGGACACAGGCAACATAACCAGCTTCTGAACATAAGACCTAAGAGTGATATCATCATCACTGTACCAAAGACTGTCATACGTGTACAATAGGGGCACTGTGATCATTTTAAGACATTGCGTCAAGATGTATATTTAGTTGATATAACATGCAGCAGCGTCTGGCTTTCAGGCAACCTGCCCATGTGGTTAAAGTCACTAAAGCTAAGTTAAAGATACTCTTGATAATGATGCCAGCCTGATTTTAAGTACGATTGATCATTTAGCTTTGGGGAGAAATTTGTAGTAAAAACACACCCTTAATTGCAGTCAGGATTGCCTGGCTTACCTATCAATGTACGAGGATAACAGAGCATCAGGAAGGAATGGTTCTGAATGAATCCCAACCAATATCCACATTACACAAACCTAAACAGAACTTTTACCTCCATAAACACAACGTTTTTAGCTCTATCCGAAGCTTCAGATACCACATTTCATCCTGCCATCAAGAGCAGCCCCATCATCCTGCCTCCCATCCACACTTAAATCTAAAAGCTGAACTGTATAAATCGGGATTTTGTTCTTTTTGGGGGACGGGCTCTCCCCCTTTGAATCTGGTCCCTCCCAAGGACTCTTGCTACTAGGGAGTTTTCCCTTGCCATTGTTGCCTCTGCCTTGCTCTCTGGGGGCTTTGGGCAGGGATAATGTAAAGCGCTTCGAGAAAATGTAATATTATGAAAACGCACTATACAAATAAAATTGAACTGAACTGGATTGAATTGGAAAAGACCTAAAGGGATTAAAAGGTCAACCAGGTTTCAGCTGCAAACATATCGCTTGTTTATCTTTGTTAACTTCATAACCTATTTCTCAACTCAACTGAAATCACGAGTCACAAACCAATATTTAGCACTGGATTTTCAATTGCGTTTGTCTGCATCTGTAAGAAACATCCAGTTGCCTTCATCTTCTCGGGGGTCATGGGGGGCGGGGCTTGGGCAGAAGGCAGGGGTACACCCTGGTAACGATGTCAGTCTAGAGCACGACAGCACGTCTATGAGCTGCGTGAGGAAATCCACGCGGCATGGAGAAAGCGTGTAACACCCACGCAGCCTAACCCGAACCCTGGAGTTCTGAAGCAACACTGACACCCACCGAGTCACCATGTACACAAAAAAAAATATTCCTCAAAATGAGTCACTTTTCTTCACAAAGGTCAAATTCCTGAACTGTACAAACAACTATGATCTGCGTTTTTTTGCACTCTATCATACACCAATTTCCTTAGCTGTCTTTCTGCACAAGACGATTCCAATTCTTACTCTTATTCGAGAAATATTAACATATTCTAATAACATATTAATTGCTGTTAATCATGGTGCTTCAACCTTGGTGGACCATTCTGCAGGCTGGATCTTTGGGGATACCATCCATAATGTTTGCACAACAAAGTGGACTCCTGATGCCGGGTGTTCTGATCCGGAATACAATACATCACCATTACTAATAACAACAATCATCATGATTATCATAAAAGCCATTACTATTATACTGATTAAAAGGAAGTTTAAAAGAATGAAATGGAACTGGTTCATAAATTAAGAAGCATCAAAGGTTATGGGTAAGCATTGAGACAATACATTAAAGTCTCATTTACATTATAGTACGTTGCATTGATGTAATACCTTTAATTACAATAATTAAGTAGGTCTGATAAATATCCAAATAATTCAAGAATTCACTATACAAAAAAATGCTATGAAACACTGGTTGGACAAAAAATGTATGGCTAATCAATAGGCAATTAACATGTGTTTCTGATTCCTTATATGCATCAGGATAGAGTGAATATTTTATTCATTCAATCATCATCCACCATGGTCTGTCCAAGCAACTTTTGCAAGAATAATTTTTTTAACTTGGAAAAAGATATAGGGAGGAAAAAAA